>JAQFVV010006236.1:1853685-2051098 GCA_028023455.1 Epiperipatus broadwayi
ATTTTACTGGCTGGCTAAGGTAAAATCTTTATTGTTATTATTTACTTTTTTCCCTCACAGAAAATATATATAGAATTAAATATACTTTTTTAGTATTTGCACTTATATATTGTGCCCTTTTTATTGGTAGACTTCATCGTAAAACAAATTGGGAATACATTTTAAGATGCATAATTTTAAATTTTATAAAGTCACTAATATTTACTTATTAAACTATGAAAAACAAGAGCCATTTTAGTTATTATAGAGTTTGAACTTGGACTTAGTTAATTTAAAGTAATATAAATGTCATAAACCTTGGATAAAATATTTATTTTCAAAGGTATATAAAAGATAAAATAATAAACTAGAAATTAATAATATTTGATAATAAGTAATACCTTATAAATAAAAATATGGGTTATAGAGATAGATAATTGTATCTGTGCGCATCTGAAAGCAATAACTATTTCCGGCGAAGTCTTAGCTTAATTTCCAAAATAAAGAATTAATAATTTTTTATGAATATTGTGGTATTAAAAGTTCCTAAAAGTAATCTCGGATCTAGTCATTATAAAAATAAAATCAAAGTGCCCTAAATTGATTTAAAATAAATAATATTTTTATTAAGTTCATGAAAGGTATTGCTTTTTTTTTTTTTGTATTATTAGTAAATATTTTAAAGGGATAATATTTGTTTTAGTTAAACTACATGTAACTAGTGAGTAGAAGAATTAACCAATGGGAAAGCACAATTTGAAATAAATTAACAGCATGCAGACTATGCTTTAAGAAGAAGAAAAATTGGAGAGAAAATTGAAATAGAGATAAAAAAGATTACAGATCGGGAGAACAAGTAACTTGGTTTTTCTCCAAAAGTTTGCTTAAATTTTGAAATATTATTATTATTTTAAAAAACAAATAATTGATTATGATCTACTTAAGAAATTTAAAACTGTATATTATAAGATTTTTTTTTTTTAACATGAAGGAGTAAAACAAAGAAATTTCAGTTGGCTAACTCAACAATTTAATAATTTTACCAAACTCTCTTAAGAGTCATTATATTGGGAAAAAATATAGGAATATGAAAGAAAAAAGTTATACATTTATGCCAAAGTGTTATCAAGCAATACATGAACTTAAGGAAAATTATTGTGAGTATTATATTAATACATAATTTAATTAATAAGCGAGATAAAATATCTATGCATTTTGATTATCATAACAATTGTGCAAGAATAAATTGAAATCAATGAATGAATAACAAGAAAATTATTCATGACAGAGTTGAGTGTATATATTTAAGATAATTAAAACTAATGTAGGAATGAATAATAGTGGAAATATTTACACCTGTGGGAAAGTGTACTTAGTATTAAAATAGAACATATAAAAGTGCATCTGAATGAAAATTTCCATAGTAGAAAAGATATCAACAGATCATTATTAGTTTAATATAACTTTCATGTATAATAAAATTTTACGATGAGTTATATATATGTGGTAAATGAAGGATTAAAAGTTAGAAGGATGTATGGATGTAATACAAGGAAAATGTTAAATGAAAATTATATTTATACTTGTAATAAATCATAGTGGTCTGCTTGGAAAATGAAATAATTATTTATTAAAATTGTCAATGAAAAAAAAACAAAAACAATGGCAAAAGAAAGAATGGAATAAATCAGTAGAAGAAACATTAGCTTATTTGAGAATATAAAATGTATATTGAAGATCATGTCTGTCTATAATTAAAGAGAAAGAGTAAAATGCTCTACTTTAAATGATAACCTTAATAAAAAGTACACAAGAAATAATGAGAAGACTGAAGCATAGTATTAGACAAGTGAATATCGATATCATAATAAATGCGAGAAGTATACAGTATGCAAATTCAAGATAATCTTTGATTGTCATGGTACACCTCCCCCCTCCTGCGCGTGCACGAGAAATTGTCAATAATGTGTTTACATTGGAATTGGATAAGTTTATAATTTTCTTATGAGAACAAAAGAAATAAAAGTGAGAGGAAAGTTGATATGTAAGGAGTTTGAAGCATTTGGAACGATTGGAATACCATTAAAAATTAAAGTTTTTTTTATGACGAACTTGTATTTTTTTTTTTTTTTAAAAAAAAAAAAACTTATACTTTAAAATAATTGGTATCAATATGGGGGGATAAATCAGTAGATAAGTAAATTAATAATTAATTGGATTTGTTTATCTATGCAATTAATTGTTTAATGTTTTTATTTTATTAAATATTGTTAGTTAAAATAAATGTATATGAGCAATTAACTAGTGAAATATATACATAAAAGTAGTTACATATATGTCTGTGTTCGAATATAATACTAAAAATGATAAATGGTGATATTTAAATTTTGATCTTATGTTTAACGAGTAATGCTTTAATATGATTGTAATAGAATCATAGCTAATTTTAGTTTATAATTCTTTGTAGGCTATTATTTGTAAGAAGTATATGAAACAGGTATAAATTGGAAATAGGAATATCTGAGTTATTAGATAAAATGAAGATAAGGATTTTTTATTTTATTTTAGGATGCACCAAAGAATGTTCTACCAACATTTAACATGGTATAATAAATTGAAAATTGAAGTTAGTTCAGGAGAAGATGAGTTGTCATCATTGATAGTGTACAGGATAACAGTTTCATTTGTTGTATCTTATTATAGGGTTTGATAATAAGACCATAAGAAAATTGAGTGTTAGATCAGAAAACAAATTAATGATTTGATAATTATCGTATTAATATCTTCTGAGTAAAAGGTAAAAGAAAGATCAAATGCTAAATATCATAAAATATAAACAGATAAATATTGAATATTTCATAATATTATAATAAGATTATTTCAGTTAAGAAGTAAAACAATAATCCATATTTTAAATCTTATATTTTGCAGTATCATCTCAAGTAATGAGTGTAAATCAAATCCATAAAAAAGGGATTGATTATTTAATAAATATACCTGATTTTGTGATATAAGAAATAAAGTTAAATATCACAACAATACCATATTGTATAAGCAGGGAATTTTATTTTAAATATCTCATTGTAATTAAGGGGAATAGAAATGTTCAAATATGTTGCTGTCTTATATCGTTATATAATGTCATTAATATTGTTATTTAGCAAGTTACTTAGCAGTTTAAAATAATTGTTGAAAAATCTTATAAATAATATTAAAGTTAACATTTTAAAAGTTAGGCTAAGTATCTAGACTTGCATTTCTTTCGTTGGGATCATCATCACTACACCACCATCTTCAAAGAGTATAAATTGTAATATACCCATTAACCAAAACATACAGTTTGAGATTTGAAGGAGAAATTAATTCAGTAGGATATTGTATAACAATTATTTGGGAAAATAAAACAAGCAAAACTCTCCATATAGTAGTGCCAATCAGAGTAATCAATGGATGTCAGAAGGTTTGCGCATAAAATCCCTATCTAGTGCCTACTCATCCAACATCCCCAGGCTAGTTTCTAGCTTGTGGCCTTCGTCAGTGAGAAGCTTTGGATCTGAGAAACTAGTCTGGGGATATTGGATGAGTAGGCACTAGATAGGAATTTTATGCACAAGCCTTCTGGCATCCATTGATTACTCTAGTTGGCACTGAATGGCACTACTATATGGAGTGTTTTGCCTGTTTTAATAACAGTAATGTGCTAGCATAAGAAATGGTGATCATGTGAAATTTGGGGAAATCTTTCTTAAATGGGATCTTAATTTATTGCCAACTGCCTTGATCACATAAGCAATTGATAAAATATATTGCAAATTTATTAAAATATATTTATTTATAGGAAATCAGGTGATGAATTAGTTATTATTTAAAGTCATGAATTATAATTATAATTTAGACAACAATATTTATTTATTATTAAATAGTAGAGAGCATAAATATAAAATAGTAATATAATTTTTAATTATAGATTAAAGTTGTAAGTCTTTTCTTAATTGATACACTACCCATAGAGTTAAGTAAAATTCCTCTTGATATCTTATAGGTGGAATAAATAACTAATTAAAATCAATGATAATCCTGAAATCTCCTTAGCATAATATTATTATTATTATAATTATTCTTAATTATAATCCTATAAAAGTAATAATAATAAAAGATCAGTATACAATAAAATGATAATCTAACTCAGGGGTCCCCAACCTTTTTGCACTTAAGAGCACATTCTATAATACCGGCCAGGTGGCGGGCACCATTTATTTTTTCAATGTAAATTTATAGTTGGATATTGTTAATAATACACACAATGTACAAAAAAATATTTATTTCAAAAATAAAATTTTAACATATAATTAACGTTTATATTTTTACACTGTAAAAGTATAGTATGCCCTACAATTTGATTACAATGTAATACGATAATTTATAAGAAATTTTAAAACTTCAATTTATTTGTATCAGATAAAGTTTTTTATCGTATTGAGATAGCGGTGGGCACATGTAAAATGGTCTGTGGGCACCATGGTGCCCACAGGCATAGGGTTGGGGACCCCTGATCTAACTTATTAATTAGGTTAACTTAAACTTAATAATTATAGATGTTTTATTATATTTATTTAAGTATTATTGTTAATCATAGGAATATTTAGATACTTAATAAGAAGGAGGGTCTTAATATTCTTATGCCGTTGAACAAATACTTCAGTATTTGTTTAATGTTAAAGGGTATGTAATCTTGTTAATGGGATAAGCGGGTCTCATAATTGCTAATACTAATTAAACATAACTCAGAAATAATTAAGAGTATCAAATTGTACCTAAAGATGGTAACAGTATAGCCCAATTTAGGGACTTGTCATATTTTCTAGGGATCATTGTCCTGTTGGCAGGGTACAATATATATATAGAACTTTGTGGTGGAGTGGTTAACACATTTGCCTCTTATTCCAACAGCCTAGAGTTCAAATCCAAATTAGTTAAAATTTGGGATTTTTTTTCTATGTTTAAATAGGCTTAGGATTTTTTTTCCAAATAGCATATTCATTATCAGCATAGTTTACTATTTAATATTAGCCATTGAATAATATCTAATTATTCATAGCTAGTAATAACAAAGATGGAAATCTATTTGCACCACTATCATTTGGCAAGTGGAAAGTCTAATGAATAACATCATCTGAAAGTTCCAGTAGTTTTAAAGTGAATTTATCACTATCATATTTTAATATTTATTTATGTATCTCATAGAGATGCACAATTGCTTTATTTTTTTAAAGATTACTAACAGCCATCTTTTGTCCAAATCTAAACAAGTAGATAGAATTTCTATATTAATACAGTCATTTCAGTTTTTTTGTCTACCTAAAAAATGATCAAAATATTCCCTTCATGTGTTTCAAATGTCAACATTCCTGATATAAAAGAATAATATTCATAGATTTAATAGGATTATGATATTCTTTTTTAAATCTATGTGCTACTTTTAATTTTAATCCACCAATTATTTTTAAGCTCTCTTGTCAGTTGCTGAACTTTGACCAATAAACTCCTTATTTCTTATGTCTTTCCATATTCAATTAATTACTGTTCTCCTAAGCAGAGAGTTAACTTATATCAAGCCACTAATAATTGAGTCAGTGTCAGATAATTTTAATTTTTTTTTAATGAACCCAAGAATAGATTTACTTACAACTATAACCCATTCTTTAAGAGAATTCCATGCCTCAATAACTTGAAAATTTTGAAAATCTAAAACTCATTCATGGTTGAATCCAAGATTCTTTACAATAATGTTTCTACCTAAAAGTTTATGGTAGTTCTTTACACGTATTGAACAAAAATTCATTGAGAAACCATTTGAATGTTCAGCACAACTACCATTATTTTCATCAACTTTGGAACTTCTGTATTAAAGTTTTCAAGAAGAAAAATTTGGTCTTTTAATAATATTGATGAAATAGGTTTCCCTGAACTCTGAGTCTAATATTGGCATGTAGATAATAATAAAATAGTCGTAAATGTAGTTTGAAGGTCATTAGCTTTTATTGATACATAAAGAAATTCTGCAAAAAGAAGACACAAAGTTAAACCTTGGAGCAATTCCATTACTTAAAAGTTTTCATTTCTAAATAATGTATAGAATCTACCTGTTCAATTAAACTTTAATAACAATAATAAAAGGTATATCAACTTTAAAACTTGACAGCTTTTCAGCTGTGAATGCTATCCTCTATTTGAGTCTTGGAAGAATTCTCATCAAATAAATTTTACATATTTAATGCACTTACATGAAGAAAAAATAAAAGTAATTGTTTCTACTAATGCTGTATAATGATGAGACTATTTGGAGATTTCTATCCTCTGGATGGAGGTATGATGACAGAATGGATCTGATCTGAAAGATGAGTACTATGCCTTGATTCATCTAACTTAGGACCAGCAATTGGGTTGCGATTTGGATTCTAGATAGGAAGTATCATGATTTTTACACCTTGAGCTGGGTATCGCTAATTTTTTACAAAAGTTGAAAAATGATGTGGGCTGCATTCAATTCCATTTATTGTTTCTATCATTAGGCTCTTGCTTTTCCACCAATATCAATTAATGATTTTACAATTATTTCTTTTGGTAATCAGCTATGCACAGTGACCTAGCCTGATTGAGCAAGACAACACATTTTTAAATTTATTTTTTATTTCAACATACTTACCATTTTCATGGCAGGTAAGAGGATTAAAATAAACTACTTAAACACACAATCATTGCTACATTGAATGTTGAAGCATATATTATGCAGTTGTACCAAAGAAATTTTGATTTTCTGCAAATCTATGTATATCAATTTAATAAGGATTCATTAAAATATCACATGGCCATTATATAACTCCAGCTTATAAATTGAGTTTCAGCAGCATACTCTTTTTTTTCTTTCACTTCAGCTAGATACCAGATAATGCTTAATAAATCTTTATCCAGTGCTGTTCTAGCCAATATTTTCAAAATAGTCTCTATCTTATGGCTTTCATCAATGAAGAGCTTTACTTGGACTACTAGGATCTATTAGGTACTAAATCTTATATGAGGTGGTCTGTGTTGAAGAAAAAGGATTTATTAATAAAGGGATTTTAATTACTATCTAAATAATGTCTTTGTGCACAAAAAGTCATCTTGAGTAAAAGTCATAATTTATGGCCTGATCCCCCCCCCCCACAAGAAAATGTAGACAGTAAAATATAATCCTGTTTTTATTTATTTTCTGATACTATCTTGAGATCTAAATGTACTATTATTAGATAGAACTGGAAAGTCACATGCTTAACAGATTTTTATGCACTGCTCATAAAATTTTGTCATTTTATTTTAAACTTTTGAATGATTTTTATTTGGAATTCTCTGAATAAAAAAGTTTTTGGAAATCCCCCTCCCCCCAAAAAAATAAGAATAAAATAAAATAAAAATTAAAAAAATTCAAACACAAGATTTGTTTTGACATTTTGTGATTTTTTTTTAAAAATTAATTATAAAAAATAAAGATAAGACAACAAATATTAGAAGTATTAGTTTAATAGCCATAACATATAAAACATTTGGCAATGCTCTCCGATCTTTGATTGTTCGATTCAGACACTTGTTAATTAAGTGATAGTCCTAACGTCACAAAAACTATTTTTGTCATCATAAAAATAATTTTATATTAATAAAAATGTGCTTTGTCAAATTAGCTGTGTACAAGTATACCATTGGTGGTCGAGAGGTCAGCGATGGCTGCTTTACAAGCAGTTGTCTCGGGTTAGCGGGTTTGCTTCCCGGCTGATGCTATGACACATGGGGGGGAAAAAAAGTATACCATTCTGGACAAAATATGGGGATCATTTGTTATATTAGCAAAACGGATTAAGCTTGTGGATATACAGAGTGAATTAACTATTTATATTCCACCATTTTGAAGAAGATTATGTATGTATGATTTATTACATGTAGCAAACATTTAAGACGGAATTTGATGGATATAATAATAGTTTTTAAATACAGATTTTACTTTCAAAGTATCCAAAATCTTTAGACATATAATAATATCAAGAAAGTGTTCCTTAAACATGTATATTGGTAGAGGGGCAAGCACTGGTGCTTAAGAACCTTGAATTGTGATGTCAGTTCTGTTACTTCCAATGCACAAACTTTTTATGAATTCCAAAGCAATAAACCATTCAATTTTTTTTTTTTTTTAAATTAATTTCTTAACTTATATGTTTTAAAGATTGAAGATATCATGTTATCATAATTAAATGTCTGCATAAACTCATGTCCTATTATCCACTTTATATGAGTTGTTTAGCTGAAACAACCATGAAGGGATCACATTTTTCTAATATATGATGTTTGTACAAGTAAAAAGTACCTCTGTTTAGGTATGTACTTAGTTGAATATAATACATGTTTGAATGAAAGTTCAACATTTTCATTAGTAATATTTATAACTAAATTAATCATTTTTATTCTCTGATTTCTATCTTTGTCTTTATGCAATTATGTAGTTAAGTCCTCAATTATAAAGATCCTCTTACCCTCGTTCATCTCCCTGCACTAGATTAACAATATGATTCTGTTACCATATTTTATCCTTTAATTAGATGTGGAGCAATTCTGTTCATTTTTTCAGTATTTCTTTTCTACTCATTATTCTTTGGTTTTCTCTCTTTTTATTTTATTTTAGATGGTTTTATATTTTTGATTGGCTGTCAATGGTGATGATAATCCCTATTGATGCTAGCAAAGCATTGCAGAAAAAAAAGAGAATACATTTTCTAATAATGTGTGTATGCTTTATTATATACATAATGGGATTCTTTAAATATATTTTGAAATTTGAAAAATGTGTACATGAAACAATTTTTAAAATGTTGCGTTTGTCCACCGATAGATGGCAGCAATAATCAAAGCAAAAGTGATTTCTGTTGCTTGCTTAATGAATGAATGAGAAAGGGGAGTTGGAGCGCAGAGAGATAGATTTAATTGGATTTGGAAAGATGGAGAAAATATTGCTAATGTTTGGAAAGTGATTTGACATGCTGACATTTGAAATACAAAAAGAATTTTGTGTGTGTGTGTTTACTACAAAGTGACTTTAAAACTGTCATACATAAGATTAGTTGAATTTTAAGAGGTTTTCTATTAAAAAAAATTTCAATTGAAGTAAGAGAGTGATTTATTTGAGAAAGAGAGTAAAGTTTGAGGTATAAGCTTAGGGGAGCATACGTTTACCAATTGCCATTTAAAAAAAAAAAGTTTTTTTCATTTTGTTTTATTAAAGAGGTTTGAAGAATGATAGAAAAATCATAAATTTCAATATAGAATAAGGGAATTGAAAAATAAGGAAATATGGATTGCATTTATATCCCACAATGTGTGTATGATGGTCAGAAGGAAATTAGGTGTGCTTTGGTAGAGTGTACCATATGTGATAAGGTATTCCATTTAAAATGTTTAAATAAGACTAGGAAGGATATAAAAGATCTATGGTTGTGTAGATCATATATAAATGTGATAAAAGAGGTAAAAAAATGGTTTCTAAGTGTAGATAGTTAAAAGAAAAAGGAGAAATGTAGGGACAGTAGAATCTAGGGTATATATTGAATGGAGTGATAAGGGATATGGATGACAAAATAAGTAATGCAATGGAGATAGTTAAGCAAAGAATAAATAAAGATAGAGGAAGAGGTAAATAATGTAGAAATAAAATTAAAAGCGTTAGACATGAAGTGTGAGCAGATCAAGGAATTAATGAATAGAAACAATAAGGAAGTAGAAGATAAGGAAGTCCAGAAGGTGAAAGAGAGTGTTAACAATGAAATAGGGAAAGTAAACTATGAGACAGACTTGGTAGGGGATTCGCTAATTAGAGGATGTGGAGATGTAATTGCAAGGGAAAATAGGTATGCATGAGTATGTTTGCCTGGGAATGTTACAGATAAAGTAAAAAACCAGGAGAATAGAGCTGTTTATGTTATGGTAGAGACAAATAATTTGTGAGAATCATCGGAGAGAGTAATGGATGAATACAAAGAATTGATTAGTAATTTAAATAAAGTTAAAGGAAGAGTAGGAGTAATTGGATTACTACCAAGATTTGACAATACATATGTTTTATATAGGGCATGTTCTATAAATGAGAGATTGAAAAAATTACGCGAGATAGCGAGTTATATAGTATAGATAGATTGCACTTAGCAAAACAAGGAGGTGAAGCATTAGGCATTTGATTTATGAAAAATATTATAGTTCGGGAAACTTATAAAGGGGCATAGGGTTTTAAATTACAATATTATCAAAAAGAAGGTTAAGAATGGACCGAATGTAAGAAGTAAACGAAGGGTAGTTGATTCAGATATAAATGTAGATGTGGAGAGGGAATGGTCTGTGAAACTAATGATAAACAAGCTAATTGCAAATGTAATAGAGAATCAAAAGAATTTATAAAAGGATAGTAAGAAAGGAAGAAATTGTTAAAATTGAATATTTGAATATGCAAGATGATAAGAGACCAGAAAAGTTGCTGGAATTAAACAAAGCAGTTAAAAACGAAAGACTTGAGGTATTAGCATTAGTGGAAACACATCTAAGAGAAGAAGAACCTACATTGGAAGATTTGGTTTGGCAGGATATAAATAGGAAAAAAAAGGAATGGTGATATAGGAGTTATGTCAAAAAATGTTTAAATACTGTAAAGTGTCATGAATAGTTGTGGCTTGTGATAAGGTTAAGAAGGCAAGAATGAATGATAGCTATAGTGTATATGGCCACTGGAGATAATCAAACTATAATGGAGTGGAAGAGTAGCATATATGCCTAGTTAATGATATACAGAGTATCAAAAAAAAGGAGGAAGAAAAATAGGCATATTGAAGAAATTGATGACATGGATAACAAGAATGGACCGCTTTTGAAAAAATTTTGTCAGAGAGTGAATTTGAGCATTGGAAATTTATCAAATATTTCTAAGAGGCAATACACATGGTCTAGAAATAATATATTTCAGGCAAAAGATTATGTATTAATAGAGAAAGAGGGAATGAATAAAGTACGGAAAATTAGTGTTTGATAATGAAGAAAAAGTGATCATAATTTCTTTATAATAGAAATGTTTGGTAATGTAATGGAAAATAGTAATAAAAATAGAAAGGATAGTGAAAGATGTGGATGGAGAGTGAATGATAAGAATAAGTTAGAAAAATATAAAATAAAAGTAGAAGAAATCATAGAAGAGTTTGTTGGAGATAAATATAAGGACTGGAGCAGTGAAATAGAAAAAGTGCCAAATAAAGTTTTAGGCGAGAATATTTAGAAAAATAAAAGCAATAGAAAAGTGAGAATTAGTATAAGAGAAAAAAAAGCATGCAGAGAATATAAATGCTATTAAAAACAAAGAAAGTGAAAAAGATGTTAATATGTGAAGTTGGCTAGAATAGATAATTATATAGAGAGACTGAAATTAAATGATAAATTATTGGAGGATATTAGTAAAAATGAAAGAGATGGGAGTCAAAAATTTTGGAAATATATTAAAAGACGGAATGTAGGGGAGAGAGAAATAGTATTACTAAATGATGAGGAAAAAGTGTATAGCTCTAGAGAAGAATTAGAGACAGTCTTAAATAAGTATGTAATGAATATAGATATGAAGGACAGAGTGATAACAAACATAAAGGCACAAAGTAATAGAAATGTTAGTCTTACAAAAAAAATGAATTGAATGACACAGAGAAGAAATTAAAAAAGTTGGAAATGCAAAAGGTTTTAATGAATGGGCAGCAGATTTTGATGAATTTGGGAAATATGGCAAAATTAAATCTATTATCATGTTTTAATAATATGGTACAGAAGACAGAATTTTCAGATAGCTGGAATAATAACAGAGTAAGACTATTATTTAAAGGAAAGGTAAGGATTATAGAAAAGTAAACAATTATAGACCTATAGCTATATCATCAGTGTTACATAATGTTTTTGCATATGTGGTGGCTGGTAGATGTCATAATGGATGAGAAAAAATAATATAATGGGGAAAATGCAAGGAGGTTTTAGAACAGATAGGCATATAGACAGTTTATTTGTAGTCACACAATTTATAGATATGAGTAGTGATCTTTATAAATATAGAGAAGGCATATGATAGCGTAAATAGCAATAGATTGTAGTTAAGTTTAGTAAATTTGGGAATGGATGGAACTTTAGTGAATCTTATTAAGAGATTATATGAAAATAATTATTATATGTATCAATTGGGAAATATAGAATTAGGATGAAACTAAGCCAAGGATGCCTTAAATTTATTGCTTTTATTTTTGTTATATTTGAGAGAAATGAAGAGAGCAACAGAAAGAGTAAGAAGAAGAATAGAGATACTATTAATAGATGGCAAGGGAGTGTATATATTATCAGGTCACCTATTTGCTGATGGTATCTTCTTACGCACAGAAATTAGAGAAGAATTGGAAGATATGCTGAAGACATGCACAAGAGTAAGTAAAGAGATTCAGGATTAAATTTAGTAAAGAAAAATCAAAAATAATGATGATAAATACTGGGGAAAGAGAAGAGAAAGAATTTATATTGGAAGAAATAAAGTTAAATGTGGTGGATAGGTACAACTATTTAGGAATCATCTTAAATAATCAGAAAAATTGCTTGGATGAATGGTAGAAAAAATTGATAAATGAAGCAAAGAAAAGAAAGGGACTGATAGAAATTAACAGTGCTTTCATACAATAAACATGATGTAGCAAGAATTGTGTGGAAGGGAATGACCATAGTACGGTTAATTTATGGCAACAATGCATTATGTGTTAGTAAAGGGATATTAGGTTACTTAGAAAAAGTACAAAGAGAAGTAGGAAGATATGCATTAGATGCAAATGTGTGGACAGTAAAGGAGGCAATTCAAGGAGAAATGGGATGGTCAAGATTTTATAAGAGAAAGCAAAATGAAGATGGATAGTAAGAGAATAGCCAAATAGTATTTAATTGGGTTACGTAAAGGACAGGCAACAAGATGGATGAGAAAAGTAGTACGATGTGCAGAAGATTTGGATAAGGACTTTATATCAGTATACTTGTACAAAAAGAGAGTTGATTGTTTTAATAAAATTATTGAGCATTATAGTGGCAAAGAATAGGACAGAAGAATTGATGCATTAATAAAAAATAGGGAGCAGGAGAGATGGAGAACTAGTATGGAGAGTAAAAAGGGTTTAAATATACATAGAAGTAAAGAGAATATTGGGTGTGAGTTAATTTACGATAATAACAAGGAAAGTAGTTTACTGTTTTTAAGACTTAAACAGGATCGTTACCAACAAGGGAATATTTACATAAATTGGAGAAATGTGGGTGATTTAGTCTGCAAGTTAAGTAAGAAAGGCATGGAAAATATTAGGCATCTGTTAATTGAATGTAAATGCTTGCAAGCAGAAAGGGTATAAATAATGGAAGTTGTGGGAGAACAAATATATACAAAGTGATTATACAGAAAGTGGATTCTTGTTTTTTATGCTGGATTTGGAAAAAGATAAGGGGCACTTAGATATAACGGCCATAGAGTGGACAAAGATGATGTTGTGGAATTGGGATTGACATGGATAGAGGAAAAACTTAGGGTGGGGAATCAAAAGGGCAGATAAGATGGCTAGCAGGTTTCTCTGGGTGTAGTGGCTGAGAGATTTCTGACTTCAGTAAAAGAGAAACCATACCGCATCACATTGATAACCTGACAGAAAAAGTCACTGCTCACAGCTCTTTGAAATAACCCTAATTTATCGAAATGTGCGTAAACATTATATAAAGTAAAGAAGATTGCTCTTCAATATTGCCACTTCATTAAATGGCATTAAAATTTCTTTATAACTGATTGGAATCTATTACCACTTCCAATTTGCAGCTTCTTTTCATATGCGTAACTGGATTTTTAAAGCATAACACATAGTTTCATTTTGGACTCATAAAAATAGATTAATCCAAATTTCAAACAGATAATAGATGTGGCTTTTTCGATGTTTTTTTGGAGTTTGTTAAAAACTTCATTTATTAAACTAAGTATCAAACATTGTTGGATTAAATGATCACTGTAGTTGTGGCTACAGAGATCTTAAAAAAACAAAAACACAGCTCTAGTTTCATCACAATACATTTATTGCATTTAAATATGCACTTAACGAAATTGTTGAACTATAACAAAAGGTATGAGTTGTACAACAGAATTGAATGGAATTTGATAAGTAAAGAATGAAATGTAAAACAACAGAAATCTCCAATGCGATATATGATTTGCTATTTATATATTAATTTGTTTCATTAATATTTTTTAAATTTAATAGTATTGTAATTAGGATGACCAACTTTTGATTACAGTTTCAGGATATTCTTTTAAAAAAAAATCAGAAATGCATATAGAAAATCAGGATTTTTTATTAGTATGTTGGGTAATATTCTTCATTTTATGCATATTCGGGCATATTTTGATGCATTAATTTTTAAAGTAGTGAATAAAGGAGGCCAGTCAGTAAAATATCACTTGTTAAGAAAACAACACACATCTTTTTTTATTTATTTTTTATTTCCATCGATATCAGTCTTTTTTTGTTGTTGTTAATTTGAACAATGAAAAAATATTTTTATTTTATGATGCCTATAAAAGAAAGAAATACCTAAATACCTGTGAAAAATTACTCAAGATCACTATATTCCAAAATGTATACTCATTAACTGCTCAAGCTGACTGACTGACTTCACACTGGCTATTCCCGGCATAAGTGCATGTGCAGTGACACATTTCAGGTATATGATGTAAAAGCATGAATGCATGCGTCAGTTTTAAGCATAGCATAATGTGTTTCTGTATTTGTATTTTTACCAAGGTTTTATTAACCATTCTTA
Organism: Epiperipatus broadwayi; assembly: GCA_028023455.1. Lineage (NCBI taxonomy): Eukaryota > Metazoa > Onychophora > Udeonychophora > Euonychophora > Peripatidae > Epiperipatus > Epiperipatus broadwayi. Next base: position 1,868,590 of record JAQFVV010006236.1, read on the forward strand.
TTTTTATGTTACGTTATGTAATAAATTGAGACAAAATATTCTCTGGCTTAGAGGTTTTTCAGAATGTCTTGGTTTAAAGAGAGCCGAAAATTGGGATTTCCTGAGAAAATTAGGTTATCTGGTTATTGTATTTACAGTGCAATGACTAAATCAATTTAACAAATAGTTTTACTCTGAAATTCAGCAAATCAGAATGCTTTAATAAAGAAAATATATTTTTTCGACAGTCTATTCACATGAAACAACTTGTTTAGATAAACAATTACTTAAACTTATTAATTAATTTGAAATATGATATATAATAATTACAAATAGTTTATACGTATATGTAATAATTAATAATATAACAATTTATATATATATGTAATATTGTGGAAGGAAACTACTCTTCATCCATTTTTTATTGACGGACAAGTGCGTGTCAATTGTGTAGCGTATATGTGAAGAATAATTTCCATAATACTACATTTATATGTATATATTAAAGTATTATGTATTTTGTTAATAAGTTTTTAATACTTTACAAGCATTTGATGTTGAATTTAAAATTGTTTTATGTTTCTTTAAAATTTTATGGAAATTGAGATTTTTTGCTGTTAACATAATTTTTGCTAGGTAAATTATTTGCTAACTTTTTCCATCCTATAATTTTATGCAGAATGCTAAATTTATTTCATTTTATTTTCTTAGTGCGTATTTCTTTTGTGGTGCTTTGTACCTTTTCAAAATAATGGATCTGATCAAATTTATCAAAAAATCATCCGACCTTTTTTCCTAAAGCACCAAGGATCCATAGATCAGACTTTGAAAAATGCTGCTGGAGCTGCAGGAAAAGCTTTTCAGGATGGTAAGAAGAATTTTCTGGATAAAATAATTTTTTTTTTTAAAGTATGTTATTGTTATTCAAAAAAATTAATTGGTGTAATTTAATTCCTTGTAATAAAATTTTAGAGTATTAAGTTTTTTATTATTAATATTAGTAGTATATTCGGAAGTAAACTAATCTTCACACACGCATTGTTTAATATAAATTGACATACATTCACCTGTAAGCGAAGATTTTAAAGAGCAAGTGATCGGCCTATATATAGATAAGTTTGAAGGAAAAATGGATTCATTTGTTTTTTAAAATCTTTGCTTATGGGTGTGTGCGCATCAATTTATATTAGACACTGCTTGTGTGAAGATTAGTTTACTTCCAAATATAATACAATAAATATTGTGCTGTATAATAAATAAATACATTTTTATTATTAATATTTGTAAAAAATCTGCTTGGTTGATGCGGTGATAGAGTGATTGATCAGAACCCAGTCTGTCACTTCCAATAGACAAACTTCTTTCAAATTTCCAAGCAATAGACCATTTTATTATTTTATTTAACATTCTTAAAGTTAAAGAAAAGATGTAGTATAATGTTCTATAATGAGAGAAAATAAGGAAAAAAGAATGAGGCGTGATTGTATCCTGTGTTTGTGAAAATAAAATAATAAAAAAGCGAGATTAAAAAATAATGGCATGATACGAAAGACATCTATAACAGGTGTAAGGTAAGCTTGGGCAAGCATAAGAAATGGTGATCATGTGGTGTTTACGTGTAAGATACTATGTGGTATAATAAAAAGATTGTTAGAAAAGATGGTAAAATTTAAAAAAGATGATGTGGAAATGACTTCTTAAATTAGAAATCTATATGGGTTATAAAGAAACATAACCCATTCATGTTTGAGTTGTTTTTAACTATGGTTATTGATAATTTTTGATGCATATGGCTTCCCATTTTAATCTTTAGTATTAATGTCAAACAATATATATGTTTTGGTGATTCAGTCAAATTTCATCTGAGAAGTAATTTTATAATAAGATTTGTGATAATTTTTTTATTATTTTAATTATATTACTAATATTTTTCTAAATTATCAGTGTATCTTATAAAATCATAAAATTAAATTGTGAACTAAAGAAATAGTAAATGTAAAAGAACTCATTAGAATGAAGGAATAGGAAAAATTAAAAAATATATATATCTATAATTGTATTAGATACATTTTAATTCCATTTTGATACTAATGAATATATTAGCGGAATTGTTTGACCTGCGGTGTTCTAATTGCTAAACTTCATTAGAATAGAGAAAGTTCACATTTAAAACACCTAATGGGGATTAAATAAACAGGCTTGAATTGCATTCAACTGATTTATTATATACCAAAAAACTATATATTTGCATTTTCCTGAAGATTTGTGATGATGGTATTTTAGATATGATAATTTGTTGGTCTATTTTCATCATCTATCATTAAATGTTGAATGTCTAGAAAATTTATTTAAACTTTTCCAAATACAAACAACTGCTAGTAATAGCACACAAAGACAACACAGGTTAGTAGATTACTCAACGTTTTGGTTGGTCTTATTCTTTGCTCTTCTTCAAGTATTGCTTGACCAATGACAATTTTAGTATAGGATTCAAACTTATACCTTTAGATTTTTGAATATCGAATTTTAAGACAACGCTCCAACCAACTGATTCTGTCAAAGAATAGCTCAGTTCATTAGAGGATTGCTGTAAAATTCGACATTCAAGAATGTAAAAGTGTGAGTTCGACTCCTATGCTAGAATTGTCTTTGATCAGGCTAGCAACACCTGAAGAAGAGTGGAGAATAATACCACTCGAAACATTGTGCAATCTACTAACTTGTATTATCTTTGTGTGTTATTAACAGTGGTTTGTATTTGGAAAATTTTAAATAAAGTTTAAAATTTTCTAAACATTCAACATTTAATGGTAGATAGAAATCATCCAACATATTATCACATATGCTCAAAAAAGTATGTTAGTACTTTTTTAACAAAACGTTACACGACTTTCCGGTCAATGGAAGAAAACTGCTTACTACAATTTATATAAAATCCAAGTTCATTAAAAGTTAGTGGTGTAGTATCGATTTCTGAATTCCAGGCCATTAGTTAATTAGATAATTGCTTAATATGATGTACATTAGATCCACATGTCCTCCCTGATGAAGGCCAAAACTAAACTAATAAGTGGATATGGATATAATAGAACTAGTACTCTTTTTGCTTTGATTACTGAAACTTACTATTAGATGACTGGAGTAGAATGAAGAGAACAGTTTTTAAAATATATATCTTTTGTGTTATGTATCTTTAATGATCTGAGCAATTATCTAAAAAAAATAGATGAAATCATTTGTGATAGGTTACCAAGGGGTAGGAAAGTGTGTGGAACTCATAAGCTTGTGACTTGCTTGCTTCTTAACGCCAACTCTGATAGAACTATTTAAGTTTTGACTAGTACAAAAATAAAAAAAAAACTTCAGATGATGTGAGAGGTCATTAGAAATTAAATACAAATATATTTAATTTATTTATTTGTGATTGGCTATCAAGAGTGTATTAAATATATGTATACAAAGTCTAACTTGAGATTACGAATCAATCTATTTATTAGATCAGTATGGAAAAAATTCTATAGAACGCTTAAAGAAAAGCATTTCAGAAGCTTTTGTATATATCAACTCTCAATTTTTCTGTAATTCTTATTTTTCCTCTAAACTAGTTGTGTTGTGTTCAAGTTAGTAATCTGATATATTGATAATAGACTTTAAATCAGGAGATACAGGATTTAAATTTTTTTTTTATCTGTTTATAAATAAGAATACTAAATGACTAATATTCATCATTTTGTTTCTATAATTATTGATTTGTTGATTGGCAAATATAAACTATTTACTTAAACCTCAAATCTTTCAATGAATTAAATATGAAATAGAAATCCTAATGAAATATATATAATAATATCAAAAGTTTAGTATCTTAAAATCTTTCAATATAAGAAGTTCTTAAAAGTATATACTCTTTTCATATAATTCTGTAATTCTAACAAACTTGTAATGTTGGAGTTAATCTGAAAAGGTAAATCAAACTAAGAAAGTCTTAAATGCACTGAGCCATCTTTCAAGATTGCTGCCAGTATCATAGTGCTGAATAAGAATGCAATGAATTCACATTCCATCAATAAAAAGATTCCTATTTCGAAAACATGGAACATCTATTCGCTTCATTTACAGACATATTTTTAACTGTGCAGTCTTATGCAGCACTATGATTCTGGGAGTGATTAGCTGGCTCAGTACATTTAAGACGAGTTTGATTTGCCTTTTCAGATTAACTTGAACTTACAAGTTTGTTATAATTTAGTATAAGAAGTATAAAATGTTTATGAGGTTGAAAAAAAAAAGATTAATAAAGTAATGTGTTTTCTCTATAAAAACTCAATAGAAAAAGACTGAATAGGTTAGAACTTTATGCATGTTATTTTATGCTAAAAGTGGGAAATTTAAATGTAAAAATAAAGTGTCTGATAATACTGTTTACTCAAGCTTGCAATAGATGACCCTAGAGTGAGAAACTGCTCTTGGTTAAATCTTTGATTTTTTGGTGCTGCCATCTATTAAAAGTACGAGAATTTTAAGTGTTCTTGGTTAAATCTTTGATTTTTTGGTGCTGCCATCTATTAAAAAGTATGAGAATTTTTAAAATTAGAAAAGCAAGTAGTATTACCTTAAAATAATAGGAAGCTGAACAAAAAGATTAATGTCCAATTAATACTGCCCAAAATTAATTGACCCACAGAGAAACTGTGAATATGATCAGTGTATGAATAATAATCATTTAATTATCAAAGTGATATTTCTGTTATGCAGTGAAAAAGATTAGTGGCAGTAGTTACTATTTGATTGACAACTGTGATGAGTAAGATTATCAGATATGTCAAAGTCATATGTCTGACTTATGTGTTTTGGTGTACTTGGGATCAATTTTACCTACCTACATTAATTGTTGAACGTTGCATGAGATTTCAGGCATCGACCAACTAATATATGCTTAATGGCTGAAAAACTTAGGGCAGTGGATACTTGTGGCAGGTGGTAGTTATATACAGCCTTGCATTTCTCTGCTATTTCAAATGGCATCCAAGTCACCACTCATAAGAGCTAGTAATATTGGTCTGAAAAAAGTTGTGTCACAGGCTGATAATGTGTGTTAAATTTGAACCTACATGCAAGACACATGGTAGAAGACCATGATAGTCAATTCTTTGTGAAATCATTGCCAGAGATGGATTTAATGATTGTAAATGCTTAGACAATGTCATGACATAGCTGAAAATGAGGTGACTTCATTATGAGCATTGCATAGCTTTGGTATGATATAATATCTTTTAAAAAAACAGTAGCCAAATTTTTCCACACAATAGTGCCAACTAGGGCAGCTCTAGTAGCCGTTCGATATTGGAAGGTTGTGCATCATTCTTGCACTAGATGGCATTATTGTGTGGTAAAATTTGCTATTATTTTAACAGCTTAGGTAAGCATAAGAAAATGTGATCACTTGATGTTTTAAGATATCTTCTGAACTTGTTAGGATTTTTTTTGAAAACCAAATGAAAAAAAATCATTGCAGAAACTTAATCCTGCCTAGTTTTTGATTCAGCATCAAATTTATAAAGAAAATATACCAGGTTTAAAATGGCTAGCTCTTGGAAATTAGGTCAATATGTTTAAGATCATTTGCCTGACTGCACCAGATCCTCTGTTTACTGGGTGCCTTCTTACAACACTATTGTCCAAACATATTCAAATTACTTTTGTATTTCAGTGCACATGGGTCATTTATTTGTATATGGATCTAACACCATTCCTCCCTGAAGTGGACAAGTAGTAATAAGAGTATTATCTGTAAGACCTTGAAAGTATATATAGTTTTCATCAGTCCTAATTTTCTATTGCATTACTTCATTTAATATGAAATGTGACCTACCGGATGATTTTGAAAGTCTTATGGTATCATATCTTTTGAAAATCATGTTATTTTCTGCAAACTTTATTGATTTGTATATTGTCTGATTTAAATTTCTATATATATTTTTTATTTTCTTGGGAAGTAGTGGAATTTAGTAGAGAATTATTTTAGCTTTTCTGGGATAGTTTTTTTTTTTCTATCATGGAAAAATAGTATGCAATTTTTTGAAACCTTAGGATATATTTGGGAAATTTTATTTAATAAAAAAACATAAATATTTGGAAGTATTTAATAATTTTTATTAGTCATTCATTAGACTAGAGATTATCCACTTAATGAATAAATATTTCTTTAGTGTAATTGTCACTATATCACTTTCACGCAAGGTAAGGACTGGTTTCTATCTGCTTTTAACACCTTGTTTGAGGAGTGTAATCATAAACATATGACCAAAGATGTGAAGAAGATGTATGATTCCCAAGGTGCACATTTTGTGCTGAACCAGCACTTATCAGTTAGCCCAGATCATATTCTCTTATACATATCTTTATTATTGTTTGGTATATATAGATAGTGAATTACTATAGATTAATTAATGTGTCAAATTTACTGCTCTCACAACTTTAATAAACTACTTGATGGAAGTCTATTAATAATTTTTATTAGTCATTGATTAGACTAGATATTATCTACTTAATAATATTTTTGTATTGTAATTTTCACTACATCACTATCATGCAAGAAGATAGGGACTGGCTTCTATCAGCTTTTAACACCTCGTGGAAGGGGGTGTAATCATAAACATCCCAGTCATTATGTCATTTTTTTTTTGCCCAAAGTGATTATAAATTGAATAGGGAAAAGCTGGAAACACATTTAAAAAGATGAGCTTATAAATCTTACATTGCATTCTTGGATGACCAGCATCCAAATGCCATGCATACCTTGTATATTTTATCAGGACTGCTTTGGATATACTAGGTTAAAACAACATAAATATGATAGAGGATCCCCGGTATATATGCATTTTATGAAGACAGGTCATAAACTAGAAAAAAAAGATATTAGAATGATAAGTTATGCAAATAGTAGAAGAGATAGAAAAATAAAGGAGGCAATTTTAATAAAGAAGATAAAACCAAATATTAATGAAGAGGGGGATTTAAAAACAATTTTAAATATTAAAAAAATATATATATAAAAGAGAAAAAAAATAAAAGTGAAAACTAATAAAAAATAAAATAAATAGTTTGTATAATAGATAATAGAGGGAGCAGTATATAAATATAAAAAAAGGAAGTAGGAAGGATGATGGGATAGAGAAAATGGTGGAGGAAAGAGAATAGAGAATAAGGTAAGGAATAAAAAATAAAAATACATATAAATATAATTTTTAAAAATATAATTTTATAAAAATTAAGTAAATGAAAGAAGCAGGAATAAAATATGGATAAAAAAAGAATTAAGGAATGTAATATGATAAAAAAAAAAAAATTAAGATAATATGTAGAATTAAGTGAAATGAAAAATAAGGTTAAATATATGAATTATAGTAATACACCTGGGTCTCTGTTTACGCGATAGATAGGTTCCTCAGAAAACACGCGCAAACGAAATCGCGCAAAAATAGACGTAACTTACATTGAAAAAGGGGGGATGCGGTCTGTGATTTTTCAAAATTCGCGTAAAAGCAAAGCACCAACATAAAATTACTTTAAAATTCGCGCAAAAAAAAATAAGGAATTAAAATATGACTAATAAAAAATTTTAAATTTGAAAAAAATTGATACAAGATAAACTTTTTAAACTATTTTTTAACTATAATATTTAATTTTATTCAAAACAATATGTATTTTTATGCATACATTTTTTTATACACGTTTTAATTATTATCGCTATTTACCGGTAAACAAGTTTGTTTGCAAACTGGTTTTTGATTCTTCACAAGAGGAAATACAACTAGCACCAACTTCACTCTCATGTTGTGTTGTTTTCTGGTGACAACGTAATTAGTAATTAATCTTTGAGATGATGATTTTATTAATTGTTTATGAACGCGATATCCAGACATACATCCATTTAGCTCTCGTTGGAATTTAAGAGCACGTTCGTCATTAGTCTCATTTATAAGAAAATAATTTGCCAACTAATTAGAAAGTTGAAGACTTTCTCGAATCATTTTTGCAGTGAAAGGAACAGGTTCCACTTCTGTTTCATTATCTTTTTCTACATTTTCTTCTGTATCTAAACTTTTATTTTTGTCTTTAATTTTTTAATTTTCAATTCCATTTAAAAATCAAATTTCGTTTCACTGCTATTACTCACCTTTTAAAAATAAATTTGCGGACACTAAATGATTAATAATTGATTACGTTCTTTTTTAAAAAGCAAAAACAGAATGTGATTTAAAGTGCAAAATTAACACGCACAATGTTTGAACAAATTTACATTATAATCTTGTAAAATTTAATGTGTATACATAAAATGTGGAAATCATAATTTTAATTTCATTATTGCATAAAATCTTACTATTATAAAGCACTGAAAATATTGAAATTACTAAGATGAAAATCGAATTCCAATAATGTGCCATTACTTTCAATAAACGTAAGTGCGCAAAATTTATTATTTAAAGTAATAGCACATTATCGGAGTTTGACTTCCGGTTCGACTTCCGGTGAAACACGAATCGCGTAACTTCAAAATCGTGTTAAATAAGTCCGCATAAAAAGAGACCCAGGTGTATAAGAAAGATTTCATATTACATTGAATTTCTAAAATTATGGCAAAGGTAAAATGTAAATAAATATAAATATGATAATAATTAAGAATAAAAATAAAGGATAAAATAGAATTAAAAAGTTAAATGTTATAGAAAGTAAGTTTAATGAATAAAGTGATGTTAATAATTAAGTTGATAAAATTATAATATTATAGTAGATATATGTATGAAATATGGTTGTATTGATATAAGTTTACATTTTGTAGATCTGATGAAGACTGCTAGGTACAGTCGAAACTGTAAAGAATAAATAAATATATTTTGCTTTAAAGTGTAAGAAGAGGGAAATGTTATTATATGTTAAATAACAAAATATGTGAGAATGGTATAACAAAATTGTGAATAAAATAATGCTTGCATTCTTATTATACTTTATATAAAAATAATAATTAAATATTAAAGTTTTATTGATTGAAGCATTTTGTGTTTTTGTTTTTCTGCTTTTTTAATTATTTATTTATTTCAAATATTTCAGTTAAAAAAGCTGCCGGTGATGCAATTGGTGATGCTGTAGCGCACAAGCTGACCGCAGAAAAAGATGATTAAGTCATCCATTCTGTGGGTACGATATGGAAAGTGACTATATACATCACATACATTTTAATAGTGTTGGGATCCAAGAACAGCGGGTGAGCGGGGACCATCATGAAAGAAAGCAATGCAGGAAAGACTTGTAAAAAGAAAGCTTTGCTTTTATTCTTGGTAAATGTATTTTTAATTGAAATTTTTTTTTTGCATTGTCTATTCGGTTTCTGATAAAAATTCCATCCAAACACTTTTTTTTCTCCGTTATTATTTTTACTAAATCATGTATTGTAAAAAAAAAAAAAAATGTATAAATTTTACTTTTATAATTATCTCTTTAATGCTTTAAAATAACTTATGCAAATATTGTGCAATCTTCCTAGTATATTTTTAGCATTATCTTAGAGGAATTTTTGTCAATATCTTTACTGAAGTGATATGAAATTTTAAGTTTGACTTGGGATTTTTTGATTTATGTGCTCAATAGCTGTAAATGTTGTAGAATGTTTGGGTGCTGCAACATATATATATATATATTATGTAAGTATATGTATGTATACGTATCCATACACACATATATGTATATAATTTAATTTTAGCACCTTTGTTAATTATTTCTGGTGTCAACGAATTTTATATATCGCACAAATTTAACCTATTTTTTTAATTACCGGAGGTGTATTTTTGGTGCTATATGTGGGCAAGTATATTCTATTTCTATATATATATGATACATTGTTGTAAAAGTCATTTATTAGATCTGTATATTTTTTCTTGTTTGTAAGTTGATTCTATGTATTGAAAGTTTATAAAAGTTTCCCAAATTGCTGTTGAAATGCGAATGTATTTGGCAAATGTCCACAATGCAGTAATAAAGTTTTTTCTTTTTAATTTGTCTTTATCATTTTTTTTTGCTTTATGTAAATATTTTTTCTTTTAACAATTATATTTTTTTAAGCAGTGTGTCTTTGTAGAGTTATATTTTAAATTAAATAATTGTTAACTTATAATATCCATATTTAACAAGTTTATTATCATCTAAATAAGATTTTTTAAAAGACATTCTGTTTTTTATATATATGTTTTTATTTTTATTATTATTTTTATTACTTTTTGTTTTGTAATTTGCGCTTCTCCTTTATTACTATTATTTTATTGTTTTCTGATGTTTTTTTCCTCTTTTTATCCAAAATTTGTTGTACCATTAATAAATTATTTTCTGCACTGTCAGTTAAATTAAGTAATCAGTATTTTCAAAGTTTTCTGCATTTTATAAGATGTTAATACACTTATCCAGTTTTTACATTATACTCATTTTTTGGATATTATTTTTTAATAAAACTTGCGATATTTTCCTTTAAATATTAACTTGCATTTTTTAATATTTATATATTGTTAAGATTATTTGCAAATTTGATAAGCATAGAATAATTCAAAAAAATAATAAAAAATAGAATCATTAGCAATGTTTATTAACATCCCATCCAGTTTCATCTTTTCCTTTTTAATTTAATCATAAATAATATATTATCTGAATAATTTGTTTAAACATTATGTAAATAAGTGGCTTTTTTATATCAGATATCAACTATTTTTGTAATTCTTTTGATTTATTCTATTAGTTACTGTAGTTATTATTTTGTTGAAATTATTCTTCGTAGTTGTTAAAAAGAAGTTAATTATATTTACAGTTTGCAGCAGCTTACAATTTAGAGAATGATTATCGTAATCGATTTAATTATTCATTACCATCTTTTTGTAAAACTATTGCTTCTTATAACATCACAAAGTTAGAGTACATCCATTCTGTGTTTTTTAAAAAGACTTTATCTTGGGTTTGGAAAGAAGAGTATTCATTATAAATAGCATTCCGTCTGTAAAACACATGTGCCGTGGTATAAGCTATGTTATTATTATAATTTATAAAAACATCACGCTATATAAATAAAATATGTTTAAGTTTTTATCTAATAATGATGTCATAAATTGTAAAAAAAAAATTTGCAAGCGTCATTAACAAAAATCATATGATAAGTAATTTAAAGTGATTAATTAAATATTCACGCTCTCAGTTCCAAACGCTTACCATTCTTGTTATATTTTTATATTGGACTATTTCCATCATGTAATATGTGTGTTGAATGTCTAGAAAAATTCAATTTTATTTAAATATTCCAAATACATTCAGCTGTTAGTAATATCACAGCAAACAGGTTAGTATATGCACCAACTGTTAGTAATATCATAAAAAAAAGGTTTGTATATGCACAATGTTTCGAGAGGTATTATTCCCCTCTTCTTCAGGTGTTGCTGGCCTGACCAGTGACAGTACTAGCATGTGATTCAAACTTGGATCCTTAGATTATTGAATTTTAAGATAACGCTCTAACCAACAGCCATCCTGCCAAAGGCAACAGTCAGTAGAAATTTCATAGACTTATCTATGAGGTTCCTCCTAATTTCTCCATTTTTTCCTAAGAGCAAAGTTGATTAGTGGTTTCCATACATTATGTATAATCACACGGCTTATGGGATTTTTTGTCATTGTCATGTGAGCAGCTTCTTTAAATTTTCTTCTTTACCTTTTCTCTATCCAATATTTTTGTATTTTCCCAATTGAACATATGTTCATTGGTCCATACATGGTCTGCTACCTTAGACACATCTGTTTTCTGTCTTCTAATCATCAGTTTATGTTCTTGCAAGTGCTTTTCAATGGGATGGCTGGTCTCACCAATATATGTTCTTCCACATTCACATGGTATTTCATAGATGCAGTTTTTTTCTTTTCAGCATTTCAAGTTTAGGCTTTGTAGATATTAGAATTCCTCATAGTGTGATATGACTCTGGACAGCTGTGCTGACGTTGTTTTTATTGCAGATTTTCCTTAATTTGTCTATTTTTGGAATGTGTGAATACACTAGTGCCAATAATTGTCTTTTCTCTTGATGGTTCTTTTTGTTATCTATTTAACGTTTTCTTGGTAACAGCTGATGAATAACCATTTTTCATAAGAGCAAATCGCTGGTGTCTGAACAAACTTCTTTTGCTCTGTTCCACAGTGATAGTATAACTCCATGTTTTGTGTTTCTGGTGTGATTGTATGTATAGGCTAGGTATTTTTCTGTATGTGTAGGTTTTCGCTAAACTGTAGTTTTGATTTTGCCATGAGGGAGTCTTGTCACAAGAACATCCTAAGAATGTCAGTTTTTGTTTTTGTTCTGATTCTATTGTGAATTTAATTGAAGGGGATATGTTGTTGATGTGTGTCCAGAAAGTTTGTAGCAATGCTTCACCATGTAGCCATACAACAAGTTATCAGGAGGAACCTCATAGATAAGTATATGAAATTTCTACTGACTGTTGCTTTTGGCAGGATGGCTCAGTTGGTTAGAGTGTTACCTTAAAATTCAATAATCTAAGTACCCAGGTTCGAATCCCATGCTAGTGTCATTGTTCAGGCCAGCAACACCTGAAGAAGAGGGGAGAATAATACCTCTCGAAACGTGCATATACTATACTAACCTGTTTATATTACTAACAGTTAATTGTATTTGGAATATTTAAATAAAATTAAATTTTTCTAAAGACATTCAACACACATATTAGATGATGGAAATAGTTCAATATAAAAATACAACTAGAACACCATCATCACATACCTTCAGGAAAACACTGGATCCATTCTGTCTTTTAAAAAGACTTTATCTTGTGTTTGGAAAGGAGAGTATTCATTATAAATAGCGTTCCATCTGTAAAGTGCATGTGTCATGGTGTAAGCTTTATTATTATTATAAAGTTAATAGAATAATTTTTATATGCTTTATTTTTTCTATTTAAAATATTAGTTATTTATATTTTTATTAGGATTTTTTAAAATAATTTATTATTGAATTCTCATTTCTAAAGCAATAACTATATAGACAGTTAAATCTTAAATAGGATTCCAAGAGATTGTAAAAAGCCTAGAAAGAGCCTACTTGTGAAATAAATAAAGAAGTTTTCTAGACTGATATGAATTTGTGGATCGAAAAACTGAATTAAATTTAGAATTTTATTTGCAAAGGATTGATAATGTTTGAAGATGATTTGAAGATAAAAATACCCGTAACTGCTTAAAAACACTGAAATTTTACCAAATGACTATTCTACTTTTATTAAATTCAGTAATTTCATTTTATTTATAAACATGTTACAGTGGACCACAAACTATGCTATATTTTATCCCAAGTTCCCTCTCGTTCAAACATATAGCATATGATAACTCATATTTTGTTAATAGACATTGATTAGGATAGAAAATGTATTGTTTATCAACCTGCAACTGGACAATACTTTTCGACATGCAAATATATATATATATGACATAGATTCTTTTTTTAATATATATATACTATTTTTTAATATTATGTTATGCTTATATAAACAAAATTTAAAATAATAGTGATAATATATTATTACCAAAAAAATTGAGGGAACCCATTTGTATCTATTTTACAGAATATGTTTTTACTAATAAGTTGAATGATGCAGGAAGAATAAGAAGAAAAAAAACTACCTACCATATTTTTATTTTGGGAATAAAGTAAATAACAAATGTCTGTCTTTCATCATCATTAAGTACATTCTGGGCAGTATTTTTTTTTTCCCAATAACTTTTTTCTCTTATAGAAACATAATAGACTAGCCTCATAATTAAGAAATTACAATGTCTCTAATTACGTTAATGTTTTTAAATAAGTTGAATTTTTTTTTTGCTTGTTTATTTATATTTTTTTTTTTAATATTTATAGGTGAAGTCGTGTAGTTAAATACAGCATAGTTTATGGCTCCACTGTTTTCCAAAATTTTTTGAATAAAGATTCTTTTTAAAGATTATATTATGATCATAGGAATATGCACATAGATTGTGAACAAATTTATAGATATTATTTAAAAGGAAATGTACATTTATTTATGATAATTTTCCTATAAGATTTTTGTTTAAAGAAACAGGAATTATCATTGAGTCAGGCAAAAGTTACGCATTTTAATGAAAATTATCAATATATTTATAACACAATACACTTAATTGCATATGGTTTGAATTGAATCAAATTTGTTCTGACTGAATATTGCTATTCTAAAATCCTTGAATTCTGGTGCTATTTAGAACAAAGTCATTCATAAATATAATCCATAAATTACTTGATTTTTTCTTAGATCATGCTACTCTACAACAAATTATTTTTCTTTCGCCACATTTTTTATCACCGAGTATAAGCTTTAGTAATCAACAGACTCCAAATGATAGTACTTATTCAATGCGTATTAGATCGAAAAGGTCCAGGTGCTCTTCTCCCAGATTCAATAAACTCCGCACTGTTGAAAGTTATAATAGGACATCATTGGATACATAGTTATAAGCACTATCATCTGGTGTCTATTGATTACTAAATCTTACACTAGGTAGCAGAAGTGTAATGAGAGGAAAAGAATTTGCTGCATAGGAAAATATAACGACAAAATGTTTAAAAAGAATTTCTGTATTTGTTCCTTTAAAAAGATTATCAATTATAGAGAAAAAAAATTTAAATAATATTAATTGAACAAAATTAATGTTATTCATTAGCATTTATTCCCTGCATGATTTGATGCCGTGGACGAATGGCAGACTCTGGAATTCAAACTTTATGGATTATGACCCAACTGTGTCACTTTTAGTGCTCAAACTTTTTACAAACTTCTGACCAATGACCCATTCAATTAATTAATCATTACAGAAATTTATCATCATGATATATTAAATATTTATTTACAAATACTTTTTAAAAAAGATTAGTTAAAAAAATAAGTTTAAATTTATTTACTTAATTGTGAAAAATTTTGCGTTACACATGTAGCAAAATATGTTAATAAAAGTTGTATTATTTATATATGTTGCTTCACAAATTGTGGTCTTTGAGTGCTAACGGAGACACAGTCGGATATTAGGCAATTCACCCCATGGATTTTTTGCTGATATTTTAAAGTTAAAAATTTAATATAAAATTTGCAAACTTTTATTATATTTTATACGTAATTGAGAATCAACAGATAAATTATCGTTTACCAATTTATCTTTTTCATAAATGAATTTCTCAGAGTAAATTTATAGTCTGTGCATATAGATAAGAACTAATCAAATGACTATTGCTTTGGTAGTTCATAAGAAATTTGAGGGCGAGAAATGCTGGAATAAAAATCAAACCAAAAACTATTTGATATTTTAATTCTGCATTGTGTTTGGTACATTATAATGACTTGCAAAAATGGACCCAGATATTAGAGGATTCCCTATCATTGTTTTTATATCAATATTTTTTATACTAACTAAGATTGTAACTGATATTTTTGATAAATCTATGGTTTTGGGGACCCCCAAAAAATGTTTACAAAAAAAATGCTTGCTAGGAAATGTTATGTTTAATAATTACATTTTATATTTTTATTACAGTCATTTTTTAAAAAAAAAAATCATTCTGGAAAAATTAATTACAATTTACAGTTGCTTTCCTTCTTGTTGGATTAACTTGTTAACAGAAAAATGGAAAAAATATAATTCCAATACTTACACTTTATTCATGTTGGTAGCATGCAATCATATTGTGACCATTAAAGCACATTTTTCAGGAGGACAGGACCTCCTACCTTTGGAAATAATTCACTGCATTACATGAGGGTCCCTAATTAATTTTATTATGACATTTTACCAAAAAAAACTACTGACAAAAAAAAAAAAATTCTGAAATGTACTAAAGTACGACAATATTAAGAACATCTCGTTGTTTCCCCGCATTATACGTAAAAAAAAAAAATGAAACAAAGTTTCTTCATGAAATTTGTCAGAATTTATTCCTCTTTTTAAATTTAAATCATTTTATTATTAAAACCTATTAATATAATTTAGGATTTCAAGCGTACGTTTCATTTCACGTATATGAATATTTTTTATTATCGAATTTGATGTGATGTATTATGGCTTCTCCTTAAACGAAGTCAAGAATATCTCAGCAATTATGCCCAGATGAACTTGTTAGCCACTTTATTTTACATTCCCCACTCTAAATTTACCCATAATCTTCTCTATCCCATTTCCACAACATAATCTTTGTCAACTCTATAGCCTTTGTATCTAAATCCCCCTTATCTTTTCCCAAACCCAACAAAAACCAACAATTCACTTTCTGTATAATCACTCTTTTCATATTTATTTTTCCACAACTTCATTATATATACCCTTTCTGTTTTCAAACATTTACATTCAATTAACAAATGCCTAATATTTTCTATTCCTTCTTTACATAATTTACAAAATAAATCACCCATATTTTTCCATTTACATGTATATTCTTTTGTAGCTAAAGATCCCGTTCGAGCCTTAAATAATAAACTACTTTCCTTACTATTATCATATATTAACTCACACCTAATATTCTGTTTATTTATATATATATATATATTAAACTCTTTACTCTCCATACTATTTCTCCATCTCTCTAACTCCCTATTCTTTATTAATAACGTTCGAGCCTTAAACAATAAACTACTTTTCTTACTATTATCATATATTAACTCGCACCTAATGTTCTGTTTATTTCTATATATGTTTAAACTCTTTTTACTCTCCATACTATTTCTCCATCTCTCTAACTCCCTATTCTTTATTAATAAATTTATTCTTTTATCCCATTCCTTACTACTATAACACTCAACAATCCTCTTAACACAATCATCCCATCTTTTGTACAAATATACTGATATAAATTCTTTATCCAAATCTTTTGCATACCACATTACCTTTCTCACCCATCTTGTTACCTGCCCTTTACTCATAACCCAATTAAATACTATTTTAGCTATTCTTTTATTATCCATAAACTGCAATCTACCAAACATTTTCATTTTACTTCTTGCATCTCTCATATAAAAACTTGACCATCCCATTTCTCCTTGAATTGCCTCCCTTGCTGTCTATACTTCTGCATCCAATGCATGTCTTCCTACTTCCCTTTGAGCTTTTTCTAAGTAATTTAATATCTTTTTACTAACATATAATGCATCATTACCATTTGTTAACCCTGCTACTGCAACTCCTTTCCATATAATTCTAGCTACATCATATTTATTATATGAAAACACTATTAATTTCTTTATCAATCCCTTTCTTTTCTTTGCTTCATTTATCAATTTTTTTTCCCATTCATCCAAATAATTTTTCTGATTACTTAAAATAATTCCCAAATAACTATATCTATTCACCACACTTAATTTAATGTCTCCCAATAAAAATTCTGCATCTTCTCTTTCCCCAGTATTAACCATCATTATATTTGATTTTTCTTCACTAAATTTAATCCCCACCTCTTTACCCACCCTTGCACATGTCCTCAATATAACTTCCATATCTTCTCTTTTTTCTGCACATAAAAATATATCCGCAAAAAAAGACCTGACAAAATATATACTCCCTTACTACCTATTAACGGTATCTCTATCCCTCTTCCTAATCTTTCTATTGCTCTTTCCATTTCACTCAACTACAACACAAACAAAATAGGTGACATAGGGCATCCTTGCCTTAGTCCCATACCATTTTTAACTTTAATTGATTCTATATTCCCTAATTGATATATATAATAATTATTTTCATATAATTTCTTAATAATATCTATTAAAGCTTCATGCATTCCCCAATTTGCTAAACTTATCCATAATCTATTTCTATTTACTCTATCATATGCCTTCTCTATATCTATAAAACTCATATATAACTGTTTACCTACATTCCTACTCATATCCATAAGTTGTGTAACTACAAATAAATCTCCTATACACCTATCTAATATAAAACCTTGCATTTCCCCCACTACATTATTCCCTTCCATCCATTTTACAACTTTACTAGCCACCATATATGAGAAAACTTTATATAAAACTGATGTTACCGCTATCGGTCTATAATTATTCAACTTTCTATGATCCTTGCCCTTTCCTTTAAATAATAACCTTACTCTTGTATTACTCCAACTACTTGGGAAAACTCTATTCTGTGCCATTTTATTAAAACAGGATAATAACTTTACTTTTGCCCTATATTCTAAATTCATTACCATCTCTGCTGCCCATCCATCTAAACCTCTTGCCTTCCCACTTCTCAATTTCTTCTCTACCTCATTTAGTTCATTTTCTGAAAACCTAATATTCCCCTTACTATATTCTTTCATATTTTCTAACACTCTATCATTCACATCTAACATCTTTTCTATATTCATTACATAACTATTAGAATTCTCTCTAAATCTTCTCTAGAGCTACACTCTATTCCCTCATCATCTAATAATACTAACTCTCTCTCCCCTACATTTCTCCTTTTAATATAATTCCATAATTTTTTACTCCCATCTCTTCCACTTTTATTAATATCCTCCAACAATTTACTATTCAATTTCATTCTCTCTATAAATATCTATTTTAGCAACTTCTTTTCTAAATACTTTTTCCATTTAGCATTAATATCTTTTTCACTTTCCTTATTCTTAATAGCACACTTATATTCTCTACGCTTTCTTTTCTTTTACACTTTTACTAATTCTCATTTTTTTATTACTTTTATTCTTCTGAATATTCTCACCTAAAACCCTATTTGTCACTTTTTCTACTTCTTTACACCAGTCCTTATACTCATCCCCAACCCACTCTTCCATTATTTCTTCAACTTGTATTTTATACTCTTCCAACTTATTCTTATCATTCACTCTCCATCCACATCTTTCACTATTATTTCTACTTTTTTTTCTATTCTCCATCACATTACTAACCATTTCAATTACAATGAAATTATAATCACTAGTGCATACTTTTTCTTCATTATCAAACACCTTAATTTTCCGTATTTTATTTATTCCTTCTTTCTCTACCAATACATAATGTATTGTGTGAAATATATTATTTCTAGGCCATGTGTATTGTCCCTCATAAATATTTAATAAATTCCCAATACTCAAATTCACTTTCTGACAAAAATTCTTCAAAAACTGTCCATTTTTATTATCTACATCATCAATTTCTTCAATATGTCCATTCATATCCCCTATAACCATTATTCTTTTCCCCTTTTCTTTAAAACTTTGTATATTCTTAACTAGACATTCATATATGTTACTATTCCACTCCATTATAATTTGACTATTTCCTGTAGCTATATAAACTATAGCCACCATCCATTCTTGTCTACCCAACCTTATTTCAAACCACAAATGTTCTTGACATTTAACAATATTTAAATATTTTTTTGATATAACACCTATACCACCACCCCTTTTTTCTTTTCTATTTATACCCTGCCATACCAACTGTTCCAAAATAGGTTCTTCTTCTTCTCTTAAATGTGTTTCCACTACTGCTAATACCTCAAGCTCTTCATTTTCAATTGTTTTATTTAATTCCATCCACTTCTGGTCTCCTACCACCTTGCATATTCAAAAACCCAATTTTAACAATTTCTTCTTTCCTAACTACTCTTTTATAAATTCTTTTAATTCTTTCTTCTCCATTACATTTATAAATTACTTTCTTACCATTAATTTTACAAACCCATTCCTTCTCCATATTTATATTAAAATCAAATTCCTTTTGCTTACTTCTTATATTCCATCCATTCTTTTTAATAATATTACAATTTAAAAACCCACCCCCCTTTCTAAGTTTCCCGAAAAAAATTCTTTATAAATCAAACTCCCTAAAACTTCACTTCCTTGTTTTCCTAAATGCAACCCATCTTTACTATATAACTCTCTCTTTCCAATAAAACAATCCCACACATCCACAAACCTAACATTATTTCTCTCACACAATTTTTTCAATCTCTCATTTATAGAACATGCCCTATCTAACAAATAACTTTTGTCAAACCTTGGTAATAATCCAACTATTCCTAATAATCCAACTATTCCTACTCTTCCTTTAATCATAATCAAATTCCTAATAAAATCTACATACTCATCCATTATTCTCTCTGATGATTCTAATAAATTATTAGTCCCCACCATAACATATACATCTCTACTACCTTGTTTTTAACTTTATCTGCTACATCCCTAATTCTAGCTCCAGGCAAACATACTCTTACATACCTACTTCTATTTTCCCTTGCAATTATATCCCCACATTCGCTAATTAGTGAATCTCCTATCAATACTGTTTCATAATCTACTTTTTCTGCTCCATCCATAACATTTTCTAATACCTTCTGGTCCTCCTTATCTATTTCTTCCTTATCATTCCTACTCAATAATTCCCTTATCTCCTCACATTTTATCTCTAATGATTTTAATTTTACTTCTACATCCTTCAGTTCTTCCTCTATCTTATTTATTCTTTGACTAATCATCTCCATTATAGAGTCTTTATCTTGTGGGCAATCCATGCAATTCGTCCCATTTATACTGTGACATTATATATGAGTTATATCTACGTATAGGTATTTAATGTTTTAGAAATTAAATATTTATTATTTTTAAAATTGTAATAAACTATTAAAAATTAACAATTTTTGTTTTTTAAAATAAAAACTAATTATATTTTCTAAAACAATAAATTAATAAAAAATGGCATTGTTTGAAATCTTTGCGATTAATCTTTAATTAAACTGTACTATAAAAACACTTAATTTCTAATGTCCACATTTTGAGGATTACTAAGTTGTAGCGATTTTAGAACCATCTGTTGGAAGATAAAATATCTAAAATCATTTTATTTTTATGTTTATTATATCTAAAATCATTTTAAATAAAGTTTAGTTATAAAACTGAGTACGAATAGAATTTTTTTTATCAAATGATGGAAAACTGTCATATATATTCTCACAGAAAAAAATTAAGATATCAGATTATTCCGTCGCTAATTAAATATATATTAAATTTTCTTTTCTTTTTAAAACAATTTAGTAAGAAGTTGAAATTTTCAATCTCATTCCATCAAACAAACTTATTTTGTATATCACCATCAATCAATAAAAGAAGGGAATCTTTCACAAAGTATTTTTTTCTCTGATGATTCAGAAATCGTTTTAATCTTAGAACTGCATTCGTGGTATTTTTGTGATATCTTTTCTGAGCTGGTCACATGATCACAGCCAATTCGAGTGAACTTTCAGGGGAGTTTTTGTACAAGAATTTATTAAGTGAATTATTAGAAAACATGCCAAAGATATTTAATTTGAATGATGTACATAGCATGTCCCAGCAAAAAGTGATTGGTTGTTTTTTTTAAACTGTAGTGCTATTTCTGAGTCAATGAATGACATAGTTTAGTTATTCAACACAAAAATTTAAAGCGCTACACAACTGGATCAAGAGTGATGATATGAAATGTGGTAGTGTGTTTCATATGATTGAACAATATGCTAACATAAAATTTTATTTAAATTTGACAAAACTATTACTAAATCATTAGAAACAATTCGGACAGTAAAGCCATGAATTGTAAGAATGTTTTTAAGTGATGCACAAAATTTTGTGATGGCAGAAAGCTGATCTACAAAAATACTAAATACACTCGCATTTCATGTTGTAACCCATAATCCAGACATGCTAACACCTTAAAATTTTTGCAATCTATAATTAATCTTTATAGCTGCTTAACAAATGTGTTGAATTAAAGTTAGTATTCAGGCAGCTTGAAGAAAGAACCAGTGACATTCCACTGGTACATACCATATGGGTACTTAGATAAAGATCCGCATACAGGTTATTTTGATCAGATCACAAGATAAAAGTTATCAGCAGATTGATATGAATGTGAAAAGGCATAGAATGTCTAATACGTGCTCCGTGTCACAGATCATACATAAGTACCACCATATGTTTTCTGATCTAAAGCAGATAAAATAGATAATTTTGACCATGTGATATCACTTGATTACCATCACTGGTAATTGGCTATTGCTTGTCATTCTCTTAACATAATTTTTTCATGCATCTTGATTTTATAGTTATAGTATGTATATGTATTAAAGAAAATGTGATTAAATTAAAGGCATAACTATAATTGCTGATCAGTTATCCATTTTTTGATCATTAACCAATGGTCAAGATATATTAATTGACCAATAAAAAGAAGCAACCAACAACTGAGATGATAGCACTTTTATGAGGGTCTGTTACATGAGGATTTTAAAAAAGCCTAGTCTGTGATAAAAAAAAAGTTTTATTTTTATTAGAGATCAGTTTGAAATTACTTCTGGCTTTTAGATCAGACTGTTTCAAATTGCCTAATATTGTATTATTATTTTAATGTTTCAAACAAAATTACTTTTGGATAGTGAAATGTA
Organism: Epiperipatus broadwayi; assembly: GCA_028023455.1. Taxonomy (NCBI): domain Eukaryota; kingdom Metazoa; phylum Onychophora; class Udeonychophora; order Euonychophora; family Peripatidae; genus Epiperipatus; species Epiperipatus broadwayi. The sequence continues at coordinate 1,891,079 of JAQFVV010006236.1, forward strand.
GGACTTATATGTCAATGTAAGCAATTTTACTTAAAAGAATCGTGAAAAAACAAGTCTTGTTCAAAATATATTTTTAGCAAATAATACTCAAATTATAAAATAAAATAATAATTGCAGTTATAAAGATTAAAGCAAACAATCTCTAGTGCCATCTACAGTAAGTTGAGTAATCAGTGATTAATGGATGGTATGTGTTTAAACCTGCAGACTAGTTTCTGACTTTAATTTTTTAACAATAAGGCAATTCAATGCTGGAATTTCAGCTGGATGCATAATCGTATTATTCCCAGATTTTAATTCCAAATCTCATTGAGAAAAGGCAAAACTCAAACTGCCTGGTAATGGGAATTTAAATGCAGTACTATATAGTTTACACTGATTACTCAAGCTTATCATAGATGGCACTAGAGTAGATATCTCATTTTATCATACATTGTGTAAAACAATTTATTAACATTTTTAGCCAATAGAAAAGTGTTTATAATGGATATTGTATTGAGAGTAATAAAATATATACTTACAGATTTTAAATATAATTTATATAGTTGTTCAAGAAGGTTGATCTAGATTTAAAAACTTTAGGAAGTTTTGAATTCCAGGTTTTCAGTTTGAATAGAAAAATGAAGTGAACAATGGTTCTTAATTGCTTAACTATATCACTTTTAGCTTTGAATTATATTCCTAATTGATAAAGACCAAAGTCAGAAAAGTCTGGGGATGGACATTTAAAATACACTACCATCTTGTAACTACAATTATTCAAGCTTACTATAGATGGCATTAGAGCCAGTCATTGTATCATTTTTCTAAAGTATATAAGACTTTTGGATTTGTGAATTTTTCAGATTCCAGGAAAAAATGTTTTACCTCTCACTATAATGTATTCTGGCTAAATCGACAGTGCCATAGGACTGAAATATCACTATCCCAACCCTGGAAGCACAATGAATTAACCTACTTTCTCTTGTAATGCCTAAAGAAGTCATAATTGTCCTAATGTCTGGATTGCGGAGAAGAGCAACTGCAGAGAATGGATGTAATATTTCAAGCACATTGCATAGAAATTCCAATGAGTGATGGATGTGAACCAAGGAGTGATCCAAAAAAGAGATAGACTGCATCCATGAAAGACATTATTGCCAATCTCATGAACATTAATCAAAACAATTTCATCAAATTTCTGATTTTATGTATTTTTGTTATTTATATATTTGTAAAATTCTTTTTTTATTTTCTTTCCACACTTGGAAGCTTGAGTGTCTAAAATTTGGAAGAGTTCATTATAAGTCAAAGCAGTAAAATAAGGGGGGGGAATCATTAAATTAGATACTTTTTTTGTAAATAAAATTGAGATCAGCTTTCCCTCCATAGTGACTTGACATTGATCATCATGATATGGGATAAGGTAAGATCTTTGACATTATTCCATATTAATTACATACACTTATTTTAGGACAGAGTTGTTAACTAATAATCATTTATTTTTATTTTTCAGTATAAATGACTAATCTTCTTGTGCAAATGTTCTTTCTTATCAACCTTATGGAACTGTACATAGATGGGGGGAGGTCCCAAAGAAGATGGAACATCACTAATTTGAATTGGACAAGGAGGTTACTATAGATATACCTACACAATATTGTAAATTAGCTAGTTAGCTTTGCGGTCAATTTAATAATACAATTTTTTTTTAAATTTTTAATTGCATTGTAAATAATTAGTGTCATGTCATGTATTCCTACCATTGGGTAAGGGTTTGGAATCATGAATATTTTCAATTGTTGATATGGTAGAAATGCATTCTTGACACAAGCAATTATACTGTTTTACCTTATCAAAAAGTTTTAATATTTTTTATTTATTGTTTAATAAAAGTTGTCAAATTTATTCACTTTTAACTGGTCTCTAGTTTATCAAAATTATTTATGCATTCACTTATCCACCAGTAACCGAGGATATACGTACACCCACATATCTCACTCTTATATAATAATGTAGAAATATGCTTGGATGTATGGCTAAATCAATTGTAACCTATATAGAAATGTAGCAGTTGCTATACCATATACTTTCACCCTGAAGAGAGTTAAAGGCAGATTTCTTTCTGAGTTTGAATACTGAAGAGATGTAACAGAGTCTGGAGGGGTGAAATATGGATGAACTAGCCCAAATTGTATCTAAATGTAACGTGTAAATACAGCACTAACCCTTTGGAGATAGATACGATCATGTTATGTACTTCATCACATCATTGGCAGCATCCTACCAGAAGACCCTAGATCTGACTTTAAGATATGTTCCCCCTTTCTTGTGGTAAAAACCCCAGCCCATTACAATAGTATCCAATTTAAAATATAATCTTGTATATATTAAGGGTTGTTATGCATATATGTTTATTTTCATTTATTTATTGCTAATATTAAATTTAACCCTTAAACAAAATAATTCTTATTATGCATGTGTTATAGTATATCCTTTTTTTCTTTTCAGTATTAGCAATAGTTTGTCAACCAAAACCTTTTTTTCCCCAATAAATATTTTTTTGCAATCAATAATTATTTTTTTAAATGTAATTTAAAATGAACTTATACCACTTTAAAAAGTCTTTCCCCTCTACCTTACCCTGTCAAACAAAAATAATAATGAATTTACTTACTATTATTTTTATATTATTTTAGTTTTTCAAGTTTTTTTTTAAATCAATGTATAATTAAAATTGGGCTGACAATTTCAGGGATTTATATTTATGCCTCAGCCTTTACATTGGTGCAATACTTATTAAAAAAATAGTCTCTATAACTGTCCAAATTACCCAAGGTAATTGCACGTATGCTCCACATTCTGATGTCACCAGATCAACAATATTTTCTTTTTATAAAATATTTTAAGGATAGTGGAGACAAATACTTAATGTTAGTACTATAATAATATATTTTAAAGTTCATACCCATTTCCTTTCATCACTAAGAATTTGAGCTTGGACTTCAGGTATTGGTATACTTTTATATCGAATGATAGTTTACTTATTGGTTAATATTGAATTTTAAAAATCTTACACTTTTGTCAAGCATTGGTGGTCGAGAGGTCAGCACGGCTGCCTTACAAGCAGCTGTCCCGGGTTTGCTTCCCGGCCAATGCTATGACACATGGAGAAAAATTTTACACTTTTCATTTTTCAGCACTTGAAGTTTAGATATATAATGGACACAATGCTGTTTCTACATTAGCTGACAGTTTCTTTATGTACTTCTCTATGGATCTTTGGCCTGCACTCTGCCAGCTGGCAAAAGTGAAGCAGATTGTGGCTTCTCTACTTTTCTATTGCCATTTCCAACAGCTGGTAAGCAGTCAATGCAATAAAATCAATCAAAGTATTTTAGTAATAATACAGCAATCAAAGTAATTCAGCTCACTGAATTATAACCACTACTTATAGTTCCTGGAGTTGGCTTATCAGCAAAATCAGATTTATTGTCTGTCATTTCAATCCATTGATCTGTTGGTGGAAGATAACTCCTGAATTCCATTTTGGTCTATGGCTTATTTGTCCAATCATGACAATTATGAATTTTTATCTTTGAAAGGGATATTGCCAGACTAAATTACATCAAATACTTACCTCCTTAATGAATCAATCTGTTTATAAAAACTTTAATTACATTTGCTAAGATAATGCCATTTCCACTTTATAAAATACTTATACTTTTAAAACAAATTTATAATTAATTATACTAGCATATACAAGCACTTTCAAATGCTGGTTGAAGAAGCTAGCAAACAATCAAAATGAGTTAATCCAGGCTAAGTGCTTTCGAGATGTTATCCCTCATAATCATAGCCAAAATAATAATAGTTGTTGTGATATTATTAAATGCTAATATATGCAAATATATATGTAAATTAATCAGCTTGTCCATTTTCTGAAGATAGCGAAGCATGTATTGCATCTATTAATTGCATTATTGTCATTGATAATAAAATATGCTTTTTATCTTCCTTTTGCAGTCATTAGTTTCAGTGCACACAGTTTTGGGGTTGGAGGTTCAAACCTATGACCGACCTGCTTCTCGTGTTTGAAAAATATTGAAAGGTTGTCATTGTTTTTGTGTGCTCTCCTGTATGCATACATATGCTGAGTGGCACTATTATTGACAGTTGCCTTAGTTTCCCCGTAATATGTGGCACTGCATCCAGCCCGAGGATATGAAATTCTATATAAAACTTGGAATGTCTATGGTGGGTCAATCTTGTTCTTTGAATTATTGATTAGTTGGTTTGTGTTGGGGTGTGTATGAAAACCAACTTTAAATTCATTAGATAAAGTTTTAACAAGCTGTTTAGCTACTTTGGGGATGTAAGGAAGGATGATTGTCTTTAGTTCTGTTGTGCATATAAATTGTATATATAATTTATTAAAATTGTTGAAAATCTTTACTTTTAAAATAAACTTTTACCTAATGGAAATCAAAATGTAATTTTAAAATTTAAGTCATCGTTTTATATAAGAACAGTATAAATTAATTGAAACCAAATAATTTAGTTTTATTTATTTATAAAAACATTATTAGTGAAAAGTTCTGTGAATCTCCTTGAGGAATCCTGTGGAAAAGTCTTAGTTGCTATCAAATTATATTTTCCAAAAGATTTGATATAAATGGAATTATAAAAGTTTTGGTGAAATGCCTCTCATTTATTCCAAAATGTTACATTTGACATCAGTCCAAGAACATTAAAAAATCTGGATATATGAATTTCCATTACTGGATCAGAAAGACAAATGTCAGAATTTTCTGGCATTCAGTTTTGTGTTAAGTCAACCATTTATTGGACTGATGTTAGAGCCAAGTGTGCATTTTCTTTCAGTGATGGAGATCAGTGCATGTATATCTTGCCATGGCACACAGAAATATTGGCATTCAGAATCTCTATTCAAGTCAAGTATTTATGGTTTTTCTAATTGATGACTTTGTTTTGTGATGTAAATGATTGGATACTTATCTGTTTCCATCAACAGTTGTTATTTCAATCAGTGGTAAATTACATTTTATTTATTTGAATGGGAGTTTGGTATATATGTACGATCTACCTTCTTACTTCAACTGATATGGCACATTAGCAAACTTCTCTCATCAAATTGAATCCAATCCATGATCACATTACAAACTTTACCGATACAGATAGTTCCATGATGAAGATCCATGAACTTCAGAATGTCACAAAGTTTCTGTTTGTTATTTGCTCTGTTATTCATGTCAGAATAATGGAAAAGTCCATTACCAATTGAACTGAATGAGTAGATTAATAATCTTGACACAGGACATGCAAAATCATTGCAAAGTCTTCCTGTATTATTAAACCTGATCTAGCACAAGGCTTTTCACACTCACTTTCATTCAGAAAATTGTGCTGCCACAAAAATGTAAATGCTCAATCTTCACTGGCAATTATTTGGTATTAAAAACATTAAGAAGCATGATGATATTTGAAATCTAAATATCAGACCAATAGAGCAAATCTTTCTAAGAAGCACATGTAAATGACAATAATTTTAAACATAGAAGTAAACAAGGCAACATTTGGTCATTTGATGTTATGAGATCTTTTCATCGAGTGATATGCAGATCTCTATATTATAGCACAGAGAATGAAATTTATGAAAATACAATGTCAGTCAGTTAATTTCATTCAAACAGTAGCTACAATTGTTTGTTTTGGATAGAAATTATTATTTTTAATTTATATTACTAAAAATTGTTTTAGAAATGAATTTACAACATGGAGATTAAAATTTGTGAAAATACAACATCTGTTGGTTTGATTTGTCCAAATAATAGTTTAAATTGTTTGTTTTAAATAGAAATTGTCAATTTCAATTCCTTCTGAAAATTGTAAATTACGGTATTTCAAAATTTGAATTATTAATTTTATCGATTCATATCTTTAGTATAGGTTAGTGTCTTCACCTGGTATGTAATGCATGCATTTGTTTCATAGTAAGTGTATATAAACAGTATTATATTATCTCTATATTGTTTTTGTCTTTAATTTTGTTTGTCAATGAGTGTAGAAATTAATTTGTAAATGGTTAAAGATCACCTTTATTCTATCTATATGAATTGTTAATAACATTAGCAAACTTTCCATACAGTAGTGATGTGATGTGATGTATTGTGGCTTCTCCTTAAACGAAGTCAAGAATATCTCAGCAATTATGCCCAGATAAACCTGTTAGCCACTTTATTTTCCATTCCCCACTCTAAATTTTCCCATATTCTGCTCCATCCCATCTCCACAACATAATCTTTGTCAACTCTATAGCCTTTAAATCTAAATCCCCATTATCTTTTCCCAAACCCAGCATTAAAAACCAATAATTCACTTTCTGTATAATCACTTTTTTCATATTTATTCTTCCATAACTTCATTATATGTACCCTTTCTGTTTTCAAGCATTTACATTCAATTAACAAATGCCTAATATTTTCCACATAATTTATAAAATAAATCACCCATATTTTTCCATTTACATGTATATTCTCTTGTAGCTAAAGGATATCTCTATCCCTCTTCTTAATCTTTTTATTGCTCCTTCCATTTCACTCAAATACAACACAAACAAAATAGGTGACATAGGGCATTCTTGCCACCCAGTGCTAGACTTTGATTACTAAGGCTTGCACTGGGTGACACTATAGTATGGAGATTTTGCTATTGTTATTAACAGCTTGTGTAAGCATAGGAAATAGTAATCATGTGATGTTTTGGTGATATATTAATTATTATTATTTACATTTAATATTTTTTGGCTTTATATCAGCATACAAATGTTTTAAAATCACAAGATGTTTATAATGAGATTTAATAAGGGGAATGAGTCAATAAAAGATTTGCTGTTAATCCAGAAAAAAATATGTAGAAAGAATAAGACAAGGGCATTGTATTAAACAGATTTATAAGTAGTAAAATTGTTTCTGATATATATATTGTTTTCATATTTTAAGGAATTATCAAACTTATTGCACCTTTTATTGTACTCTCTTGTCTTGATATTTAATCTGACTCGGGTAGACGGCAACACACAATATGTTAATACAATTTCCTTCTTCCTCCTTTCCTTATATATTGACTTCTATATGTTCATATACCATTTCCAACCTTCTCATACATTTAATATTATTTTTACTGGTTTTTGAAAATAGGACAGTTGAAACTGTAAGAGTAAAGTTTTGGTGTATAAAATAGTATTGTTAAGTGTATAAGAAGGTTGGAAATGGTATGATACACACAATATGTTCATTGCAATATATATATAAAATATCATTTCCACGTTTTTTAACTTAGTTTATTCCTTTTACCACAAATGTGATTAAATAAGGCAAAACTTTCTCCAAACAGTAGTGCCACCCTGTGCCAACCAGAATATTCAATGGATGCCAGAAGGCTTGTGCATAAAATCCCTATCTAGTGCCTACTCATCCAATAGCCCCAGACTAGTTTCTGGCTTGTGGCCTTTGTCAGTGAGGAGCCTTGGATCTGAGAGCACTGCACCTAGATCTTAGGATGAGTAGGCACTAGATGGGGATTTTATGCACAAGCCTTCTGGCATTCATTGATTATGGCAGTACTGTATGGAGAGAGTTTTGCCTTGTTTAATAACAATTATGCGCTGGGATAAGAGATGGTGACCATGTGATGTTTAGTGGTCTAACCACAAATGTGAGTGTGGAAAGTATATTTATCTTTTGATTCATTCTTATTAAAACATGACTCTTATAGTTTGTTTTTAGATTAATATATTTTCAAAATCTGTACCTTCCTATCTAGTTCTTCTACTATCCATTCCAATTGTCAGCTTCGTGTTTTGCTTTTTGTAACTCTCTGATTTAAATAAAGCTGTAATTATCTTTCTCAAATATCATAATTTTTCTATATTTGAGATATTAAATTTGTATTCTCAATAATATATTTAAAATTAAAGATTAAATACATCATAGTGTTTGTCTGAAAGTTTGTTGTTGTTAGTATTTTATTAGTAATTTTATGTTGAACTGTTCCATTATCTAAGATTTATTGTTAAATGTTTAGAAAAATGGAAAGGTTGGTACCCAACCACATTGTGAGTGGTATTATTCTCCTTTCTTCTTTGAATATTGCTGACCTGACCAGTATAGTACTAGCATGGGAATCAAACTTGAACCTTTAGATTCATGGATATTGAATTTATGAATATTGAATTTAATAGGGTGCTCTGGACATTTAGATATCTTAATATTAAATTTAAGATACTTTGATTAGAGTATCACTTTACATTTAATAATTTGCAAATCTAAAGACTTAGTTTCAATTTCAATGATGGTATTATCGCTGTTCAGACCAGAAATAACTGAAGAAGGAGAATAATATCAGTCGAAACATTAAATTATATACTAACCTGTATGCTATTACTAACGGTCGAATGTATTTAGAGAGGTATAAATAAATTTTGATTTTTTCTACACATTTAATAATTCATATTAATGATAGAAACTGCCCAACATATAACTATTACTCAATAATAAGTAACTCAGATTATATGAAACTGAACAAGAAGCAACTGAAGCTTCCAGCAAGTTATATAATGTAAATAAATTCCTAAAAGACAGAGGTTGCTAAAACTAAAGTTCGGCTTTGATCCCCTGAATATTTGCATGGCGATTCTTATCATATATATAATATAATTAATATTGAATTCACTACTTCTTTTAAAATTACGTAAATAAATAAACCATAAATAATAGCAGATGGTTACAATCTGTCTTTCGGGAGTTTATTTACATTACATAACTCACTGAAAGATTCCGTCACTTCCTGCTAATAACTACTACTAAATATACTTTACTTTACATATTATTTAAACACCTTAAATTTCAAGCTTAAGTAACGTATTTTCTTTCATGCGCCTTCTGAAGATAAACATATTTTAGTAATATTGTTAAACATTTTCAAACTTTAATGTGTTCTAATAATTTATATGTTCTAATAATCTTTAAATTTAATTAAAATGTGTGTCGTCTAGAAAATAAATGTAATATCTCAAATATAAAGAATAATTGTCTGATATCTGAGAATGATAAAACAAGTTCGGTGATGTCTAAAAATGAGTTGGCTTTGAGAAGTGAAGCCAATAATTTGGATTAGTTATAATTTATCTAAATATAAATGAAACAATAGTATTGATCATTGAAAGCGAAAATCATATGAGGTGACCGGTTTAATCGAATTGTGTTGAGCCTGTGATTTTCATTTTTTATTTGTTGATTGTTTTTGAAATAAAATGGCGAGTGTTTAACAAAATTATTAAAATTCTAGTTTTTTTTTATTGTTTATCTAATTTTCAATAAATCAATATTTTGTAAAGTTTTACAATCTTGATAATTTAAATTGATTTTCAGTTCTGTATTCACAATCTGGATTTGGTCCATACTATGTGAATTTTGAATAGTTTTCATGTTACACATAGACATAGGATTTTTGTTGTTACAATAGATGGCCCATAGCAAAATCTCTAGCCATTCAATATTGGTCATTAAATAGTTATCTAGCTAATAATAACTAGACAATTAATATCCCAGATTAATTTGAATTGGTTAAATAAATTAAACTACACTAACTGTAACAAAATAAAACATGTTATTTTAATATGTTGTAATCTTTTCATCTGAGGGATATGTTGTACCCTACATGCCCTTTCCTACATATTCTGGCCAAAGAATAAAGGTACCTAAAGTTATTAAAAAATTGAGATCACCTTAATATATAGAAACAATTGGATTCAGATCTACACAATTATGCAAGCAAATTGGTTTGGATTGAAAACAATTTATAGGTTTTTCAATTTTGGCTGATAGCATAATTGGATAACAAAAAAATACAAAGTGGCCGCCAGAGGAAAGGTGTTTTAGATTCAAATTCACTGTTCAAAAATCCCAAAACTCTCATTGATGAAAGCAATTAGTTTGGAGATATTTGTGTAGGATAGCCCTGGATAAGCATTCATTAAGCTTTACCCCATCTGGCATATATTGATTACTAACTCTTACATTAGGTGGAATAAAGGTAATGAGATTGGAAGAAAATTGCAAATAGATTGAACTTTCTTGTGAAAATACTGTACTTTTTAAATTTTTTCATTTTTATTTCTACTGCCAATTATTATTATGAGTTTTTAAAGTCATAATGATACACAGAAAAAATTGTGAAAAAATAAAGTTTTGAGCAGTTTTCAATACGCTGGTTACTCATTTATTATTAATCAATATTGGGTGATAACTACGATAGACTGACTGATAAGAGACTGATAATAATAATACTAAATTGAAATTGAACCTGAAAAAGAAATTCAAATTTTATTAAGCTCAGATTTAATTAAAGATGATTTCAACACAGATTTCCAAGCTTTCTTTAGCTGTTTATTTTATATAACAATACATATGTGGAAAAGATAAATGACCTCCAATATACGTATTTTGGACAGAACCAGCACTGATCAGTTCGTCCATACCATCATCTTCCACATACACGTATATAATCAGTGCTTAGTTTATATTAAGATAGCAAATCTTTAAATGAGAGACTTCAATCCTCTCCATCCTCCAACTCTTCAGCCATCTACATCATTGAAAATCTGATGATGGAATGATGAAACCCTTGTTAATGCCAATATTGTAGCCATACCCACGTTGACCTTAAGCTACTCTATCCCCTCATATATATGGCCTCAATGAAATTAGGTCTTAAACATGACCCATGGATAGGTTATATCTATTCCACGAGATTTTTTAATGAGTATTAAAAATATGGATGCGTAAAAGAATGGTAAATATTTCAGAAAAAAATGTAAAGCTTGAAAATCAAGACGTACGTGTACACAGCTGTGACGAATCTTTAAATTGTAATGAGAATCCATAATCATGTAAAACCTTAAAAGCATTATTTCAGAGCAGAAATAATAATTAAATATTTATACGTTGAGTAATATATAATTTAACGCTTGATTCTGATTTTAAAAGTTACTTCAAATTATAAGTTGCTAAAGTGGTGACATCTTGTGATAAAGATTATAAATATAGTTTAGGTAGGTGTATAAAAAAAAGTTCTCAAACCTGTGCATACGATTTTAAAACTAAATATATATCTGAAGTTTGCATATACAGTATGGATTAGAAATAAAAAATAATAAATGATTATTTTATGAAGACAATATTTAAGATATAGCGTTGCAATGTTTATCCCAATGTTTGTATCTATATATTTATCATGTGAGAATTGTGGAGCTAGCTATATATCTACTTTATTGCTAACCTATCAATATTCCTTTGCCCCCGCGCGTTTAGTATAGTGGTAGAGATTTGAAAATGCCTCGATTGAAACGAAATAACCCATTATTTGATGTTTTACAAATCACATGACCTTTCAATTAAAAATGCAATTTTTTTTAAAAAAATATTTGTTCTCCCCGTTTCATATATTTTTTAGCTATTAATTTTTGTTCTTAATATTTTTACTTTTGGTCTTTAATTTTTACAATATTGTGTTGAAATTGGTAAAACATTGATTAAAAAATATATTAAGTGAAATTATTTTGAAACTTTGAAACAATCTATATTAAATTTTATAATACGATTCTCCACAAACTGTTAGATAATCGCTTTGAAATAAATACCAGCTGAAATAATTCAAATAGAATAAAGCTTTGACATGTAGGGTTTTCACGTCTTAAGTAATTTGAAATGGAAAAACATTTTTCTGTTGCACTTTAATTGTCACATGTTTACTTAATAAAACAACAACCACAAAAAAAAAAAAACGTTGCAAAAACTGGAATTACAGATGCTAATTTTATTTAACACATTACTATCATTTTCAACCATTATCGACCCGCTGCAAGGTGAAGGTCTCTCCAAGTCAATTCACCTCCGATCTCTAACCTTTCTTTCTCACATCACCCAGCGTGCTTACCTATTTCATCCATTTATCTCACATGTTGTCTGTTTCTAGGTCCTTTACAATCTCTTTGAATCTTTTCTAGCAGTATGTCCAGCCCAATACTTCAGTTTCTTAATTCTTCCCATTATGTTATAACTGATACATTTTTTTCTGTCCATAAATATTAAATAATTACATTTTTAAAAGCTAAATAAAGAAATTTACATATTTGTAAGTCTACAACATTTAAAACTACTGGAATATAGATGCTAATGTTATTAATCTGCTGAATTAAATATGCAGATATTTAAAATGGAAGATATTCAAGAAGTAGTATATTTTATTTTATCACTTTCTGATTTACAAGATATATATAGATCATGAAGACAATTTGAAGTGTTGCTGGACTAGAATATAGATGCTAATAATTATTTACCGGACTGAAATTTTGATGCTAATATTATTTATCTGCAGCAGACGCTGAGTCAATACTCAATTTAAATAGCAGAACTCTTCTGAAGTTATTAATTAATTTTTAGACAATTGAAATGAAAAATACCAATGTGGAAAACAATAATGAAGAAACCGCCACAGGCGCCATCACGCAAACGGAATTTTTTTTATGAATTTCACATTTGTGATATCATTTAAAACATTTTTAAACTCATAAACTTTTTAAAGCTGAATAGAGAAATTTATCTATTTGTGAGTCTATACTAATTAAAAATACTGTATGGAGTTGCTAATAATATTTGTTATGGAATGATATGATTTTTACATTAATAATAATAAGGGCAAATGGAAAGGGTGTTCGAGGCTGTAATTATTTGAGATTGTATGAGACAGTAAAAGGAAGTTTTATCTGAGTAATTTTTTAGTAACATAGTTTCCTACTTATATAATTCTGACCAATGAGAATCCAGACTAGCATAAAAACTTTCCCCATGTCTAAAGTACAAAAAATTTGAAAAATAAGCTACAAGTGAAAACAGGTCTTATATTTTGGTACTCTGCTTTCATATGAATTTACATTTATCTTCAGTATTATGGCTATTGGCAGATTTACACACAAAAAGGAAATCCAATTAAGTTAAGATTCAACTTATCCAAAAATCCCAGAACATAGCACTTACTTATGGTTTTATTCATCGTGTGCCAATATCTATTATGGCATAATATTTTAAGTTTTTTTGCCAGGGAAAACAATTAGTGACCTTTTTATCAGAAATATTAGCTTTAAACCCCTAAACATCACATGATTACCATTTCTTATGCTTGCTCATAACTGTTATTAAAACAGGCAAAACTCTCCATGCAGTAATGCCACTCAGTGCAAACCAGAGTAATCAATGGATGCTAGAAGGCTTGTGCCTAAAATCCCTATTTAGTGCCTACTCATTCAATATCTCCAGACTAGTTTCTAGCTTGTGGCTTTCATCAGTGAGGAGCCTTGGCATCCACTGATTAATCTGACTTGCACTGAGTGGCACTACTGTATAGAGAGTTTTGCCTGTTTAAATATTAGATTTCTATGCTACAATGGCAAAGTGAACTATTGTTAGCATTGGCATGATGATTTCTTAAATGTCTCACGTAAATCTTTAGTCAATATCAATAAGTTCAAAAGGCACATACACATCTCTTATTTCACACTGAGGTCTGTGATATGCTCAAAAGACAAAAAATAGTGCTACCATAGATGAGTTAAAATATATTGTAGTCTATCTCTGCTTACATATAAATAGATGCTTTCAAAAGCTGTTTTCTTCCTTTTATCCTTAAAAGAAGTCCAGCAGTGTTTAGTCGGTATTAAATATTCTAATCAAAGGATAAAAAGGACTCCACTAGTATAGAACTAACTCACTACCATAGTTATTTATCTAGATGGCAGATTTATGTCAACTATATATTCAAATTTCCCCAACTCCAAAAATGTTTTGAATTTCAAATTGTTTGCTCAATAATACAAAGGCATTAGGATTGACAATTAAATGCTTAAATGTGTTAATTCCAGATTTTACACCCCAACTTCTCATCAATCTAAGCTAGCCTAAAAATAAAAATATAACACTACCATCAGTAGTAGCCATGGTTACTCATACTAGCAATAAATGGACCTTAAGTAGAGTGACCAGAAATGGAAAGTTGGGGAGGGGGATTGCCTTACATTTTTATGGATTCTAAAGTCTTATTTTACTATACTAATATAGATGATTGGTATTAGACTTATCAAAAGTATTTAAAGATCTTTATGTTGTATTTTTTATGTCATATCTTTTAATGGACACAGTTAAAGTAGCAGACAAAAAAATTCACTTCTATAATTCTACTGAGGAATCTCTGCATAAAACAAATTTATTAAACATTCTACTCTAATATTTTAAACTAATTTCTTTGCTTTATAATTTTTTTCTATTTTCTTTTTAGCAAATAATTTCCCTCTTTTGTCATCAGGGGTCTATCCCAGAAAACAACATTTTGTTTACAATCCTTTATTTTTAACTGCCTTATTTTATAAATGCTAAAAGACTTTTACGTTTTTTAAATTCCATGTAATATGTCAAACAATCTTTATATAACATTTTCCTCCTTTGTTGTTGTTCTCCATAGTATAATCTTACAGATAAATTATACATTTCTTCTCAACCATTTTTCCAAATAACTAATGTGATGGTGATCTCATTTGAATTCAAAATTACTGTGTATAGAGCTATATACTTGGAAAACCTGTTAACCAAATTAAATCTTCTCTATTTCTGAAATTATGTTATTATAAACCTGTCTACTTCTTCCCACATATCCCCTTCCAACCTACAACCTACAATGGACAAATCATTATCTTAGCATTGGCTCATTTCTTTTCTATCCAATTTCAATTAAAGCTACTTCATTAGTTCCAACATTCTTTTTTTCACATTGTCTATTTTTGCCGTAAATATCTAAACAAACATTCTATTTACTGTTATTTTTTCTCACTCTTCATACAATATATTCTGATACCTTTTTAGTATCCTACACTTCAAAAATAAACGTTCATTACTTCTTCATCCATTTCCACACAAATCATATCCAAGATCAAAATTTTTATAGTACTTTTGCCTCCTTTTCCTGGTATCCTAAGATTTTATTTTTACGCCACATAACAATCAGTTTCCACTAATGCTACCACACATTATTTTATATTTTTATATATATTTTCCATTTTTGTATCACTCTAATGTTTTTATTTCTTTCTCATAACTATATATTTTCCTTTATTTACCTTTTCCACACTTCATAATTATGAATCCGCAATATATTCTCTAGACATTAATCCCATGACTTATTTAAATGCATAAAAATAAATTATCTTTCTTTTAATTTTGCAAATTATAAAACTTTTTTGTCCACAGTGTTTGTTGATATTACTTAATTGAATATTTTTACTGATTTATCTATATTGCCCCATGAACTGATGCAGTATAGATCAGTTGATTCTGGAGCTAGGGAATGCACCCATTCTGTCTCCACTGCTCAAACCTTTTAAGAATGCTGGAGAAATAAAACCATTGGATTAATTAGTCTTCTAAAACATTTTACAATTTGTTTTTAAATTTTATGTGAATAATCTTATTTGATCATGGCATTCCACCACTAAAATAAGACATATGGCATGATTGCTTGGCAATTCAAAAGAAGTTCAAGTGCCAGACTTATGAGCACCAGAATCGATCCTGGGATCATGTGATCCCAAGTCAGACGCTCTACCAATTATGACAAACCATGTAATATTAGAAAGATGTCGGAATTTTAATCTCATAATTTTAGCTTTTTGTCTCAAATCAAATTGTTTTTATTATTTAACAATTTAAACATCTTACTTTTTCACAACAAATATTTGTTGTTTTTCATATTTCAGCCCATTAATTATTAATATTTTATATTTTTCTGCAATGAACTTAATTTTCATATATCTTTTTATCGTAGCACACTTTTCAAAACTCTCTATATGTATTGCCACTCACTGCAAGCTAGAGTAATCAATGGATGCCAGAAGGCTTGTGCATAAAATCCCCATCTAATGCCTACTCATCCAATATCTCCAGACTAGTTTCTGGCTTGTGGCCTTCATCAGTGAGGAGCCTTGGATCTAAAAGCACTGCACCTAGATCTTAGGATCTAATGCAACCTTTCAGCAGCCACCTTTTAACTCTACTTAACTACAAAATCATGAGTCTTAAATTGAAAACACTATAATATTTTCAATCCAAGGCTCCTCACTGAGAAAGGGGTCACAAGCCAGAAACTAATCTGAGGATATTGGATGAGTAGGCACTAGATGGGGATTTTATGCACAAGCCTTCTGGCATCCATTGATTACTCTGGCTTGCACTGAGTGGCAATATGTATAGAGAGTTTTGCCTGTTTTAATAACAGTTATAAGCAAGCATAAGAAATGATGATCATGTGATGTTTATTAGCACACTTTTATAATAGTAGCTTGATAGCTGTTGCACTATCTGTGATAAAATGACATATCTTATTCCAAAAAGAAAATTACTGTCTTGTATATTCCTGTTATCCTGTCCTTTTCCTAACTTTTCTGCATTGATTATATTATGCTTCTGAAAGTCATCCAGTATTTATCAACTGTTCAAGTATATAATAGATGACTCTGGGATAGAATGAAGATAACTTCTGCAGAAAGTCATCTCATATCCATTGATTACTCAAACTAATAAATGGTTTTAAATTGGAATGAAGGTAACTGTTTCTGAAAGTCATTTATTCACTGATTACCAAAACTTATAATAGATAACTCTGGAATCTAGTGAATAAAATGATGAAAATCAAGTAGTATCATTTGATTACACAAATTGACAACAGATGGCTGTAGAATAGAATGAAGAGAATTACTTGTAAGACATCTAGTATTCATTATTACCCTAGATTTTCAATAGATGACTTTATAATAGCGTAATGATTCTGGAATAGTCTGAATAAAACTGCTTTTGAAAATCATCCAATATCCACTGATTACACAAGTGTGCAAGAGATGGCTCTGGAGTAGAGTGAAGAGAAGTGATTTTAACAATAGATATAAGCAGATATATGTAATAACAAAAATGAAACTCATAAATATGAAGTAAATATTTTTGTATAAGGAAGAAAGTTAGTAAAATCATATATTTAGTTTATTCCTGTTCATCTAGATATTTTTTATAACTTTATTGCCGGTTGCTATATTTATGCATGGATTATCACATTTTATTTCTCAGGATACATTTGCGTAAACTTCTATTTTCATTTTGCTACAAAATGCTTCTGAGAATTGTTTTCTGTTGGTGTTCTTTTTGCCTAATATCTAAAGAGTCTCCAGAAGATATAGCAATAATGTCTATTTACATTATAGCTTATAGGTAATTTATAAATAAATGAAAGATAATTTTTAACTATATTGGTTTTATTCAGTTGGGAAAAAATTTCTGCACAAATAAGATATTAATCCTTACACTGCTGTATACATATGCACGATAAAGGTTTTGATTCTAAAATGCTAAATTTACATAGTGTTTAATTTTATAAACTGTACATTGCTAGGTTCTGCATTAGGCAGCAGTGATCTCTATCTTTTCTCAAAGTCAGCTATATAAAGTGATCTAATCCAAGGCATTAGATGGTAGTGTCAATATGTCTCATCACTTCATGGTTTTTCTAATTCTCTCTTATAATACCAATTTTAATAAGATAGTAATTTGTTATTTCAATTTGACTATAGTTGCGTAAAAATTTTAATTTCAAATAATATTTAAGTATATTTAGCTTGGATAAAATTAAAGATAACTATGGACTTGACATCAATAAAAGATCAAGTTGAGGTGGTCAACAATTTACCTGAAAGACAAATTCTTATTCACCTGACAGATTGAAGTGCAGATCATAATCATCTATTGACTATTCAAGCTTATCTAAATACCATGTGTCTTAAAGTAATCCTTCACAGTTTTTGCTAATGGGTCTCTCAGTTCCATCTTTGCTATCAGGTTATATGATCATATGCTATTTCCAAGTCAATGAAAATAAGAAACCAAACCATTTGGCCTTCTTGTTAACATCTCAATTCCTGTCTCAGTGCATAATTTGATAAAAGCAGAAACTCTCCATTCACACCTTAACAAAGAGATAGAAAAAGATTGACCCATTGAAATAAATCACAGGAATAATATGATATCTCTGAGTTGTTTTGTTTTTTCCAATTTTTGTATATTTATTTGCAAACTGAAAGTCATGACAAAGTTATGCTAGAAGCTAAATGATAAAACATAAAAGATAAATAAAACGGAGCTTTGTCAAAAAGCTTTAGTAAAAGCCTCAACTGAAAAACATAAAATAAAATAAATAAAGTAAATAAAAGAATTTTTTTAAAAAAGAATATTTCAAATCCAGATGCAAAGTCAAATTGTTAATTTACTTGTTATAACTTTCTTCCTAATCTTACAATTCCTTATTCAATACATTGTCTACTCTTGCGCCATCTATTGCAAGCTTAAATTATCAGTGGTTACTTTTTTTTTCTCACAATTTCATTATTTAATTAATTTATTTTTATATAAGGCAATGCCAGACATATTCTATATATTCTCTACTCTTGCGCCATCTATTGTAAGTTTAAGTTATCAATGGTTACTTTTTTTCACAATTTTATTATGTAATTTATTAAATTTTTTTTTTTTTATATATAAGGCAATGACAGATATATACAGAAAATGTCTGAACAAGAACAATAATAAAGAATATTTTTACATATTTCAAATTTTTGATACTGTGATGGATACATGCATGTTTCAGTGTGGGATATCTTTTCATCTCATGGTTTCACTCTTTCAAGTGATTTGAATCATAATCATTTCATTATAGATTCTTCTCTCATGACATTCATTTTATATACCATCCACTCTTATTGATTCAGTCTTTAATCAGGTGTTCCATGGATTTGTTTGGTGTTGTTTGTTTGTGATCCACATAGTTTAGTGCAGTTAAAGAGTTATTGCCTCTGGAATCTCGGGTCTTAAGATTGATTCCAGATCTGGTGCTGCTGATGCTTGAACGTCTTATGAATTCCCAAGCAAAAAAACCCATTCACTTATTCTTTTTAATATGTCTAAATACACTGGAACACAGTTAATGGTGAAGCTGAGATACAACTTCTAATATTAAGTGGCTGAGTGCTTTTGAGAAGTTTATCTTCTCATCAGCTAAGATATGACTTCTAATATTAAGTGACTGAGTGCTTTCGAGAGAAACTTCTCAATCATATGATTATGAGAAGTAAATCTCTGGAAAGCACTCGGCCATTTAATATTACAAGTCGTATCTTATTCACCATTAGTTGCATTTAAGCACATGTAGACATATTACTTGTTTAAATAAAGAAGTCTACCTTTCTTTCACCATTATTCTTAATATGGCACGATATTTATTTCTGAGATCATACTGGAAGCAATTCATAGTATTTTTTGAGATAACAGTATATTATTGTTAGAGACGTGTATAGTAATTGATCTGCATTTCATGCTTTGAATTTCTTTCTTATTAAAATTTATTTTTAAATAATAAATTAATAAATCAAAGACATAATTAATAATCTTAAATGATGTTTATATATAGGGTATATGAGCACAGACTTTCACACGACCCACCACTCTCTATCTAATAACACTGATACACTTGAACACATATATGTTGAAAAGATAAATAATCACCAATATAAGTATTCCATGCTAAACCAGCAATCATCACTTGGTCCGGATTATCATCTCCACGCATATATACTATAAGTGCTCAGATATATATTATGTTTAAGTGTATCAGTGTTATTAGATAGAGTGGTGGGTCGTGTGAAATTCTGTGCTCATATAACCTATATATTACATATATAGACACAGGTATATAATAAGCCTGTGTTTCAGTTATTAAATGATGTTTGTAAATTTGCATTTCTTATAATTAATGCTCGGATAGATTCAAGTAATTTAATATAGTATTTGTAATGAATCTTAAATTTATGATTATAGGCGTATGCCCAGAAAAATAAAAGCCTCTTCAAAGTACGATTTTGTTTACTTTTGTAATATTTTGTTTACATATTTAATATTATAAATTAAAGAGAAGAAACAAAGAAGCTCTGGTGATGAAATTCAATCTGAGGACATCAATCTCCTGAAGTCATCCTTTGATGTTAAAGATGGTTGGGTTTTAAATTTAATTATGGGAAGGCTATTTTGTTTTCTATATATATGTTGTTTATATTTTTTTGAATTTCACTCCGTGATCGTGAGAGAATTTTAGCAAAGTTTTGTTTTTTTGACTAGTTTTGTAATTTTATATAATTTTCTATTTGATTTATCATTACTGGTATAGCGTTAGGCAGGATTTAATTCAATATTTTGTTTATTTTTTTCTATATTTAGGTTTTACACGCATCTGTGTTATATAGTTTGCTATTTATGTTTTTTCCCAGTTAAAATAAAGATTATGCTTTGACATTTATCTATTTTGACTTCCAAAAGTGTTATGGTTTCTAACCTGTTGAAAGAGTGAGCTATGTCTGTAAATCATATGGAGAGACAGTCTTCGCCATACGTTTTTTTTTTTTAAATTATTGCCTGGCTTACTTTTTTCAATTAACCAACAGTAACATTTTTATGTGACAGTATGACTTCACTTTTTTTTTTTTTAAATCAATCCAGTATTTTTCCCATTATTCAATCAATAACCCAATCGTTTCTGCTCATAAATTATGTTTGGTTTTTATCTAAATAAAAATAGCACTTTCAAATCCTTTTCTATGCATTGCCAAAAATATTGCTCTGTCTTACTAATCCTATTTGCTCGTAGTTCTGAGGTAGCAAATATATATATATAATAATTTTATACTTTTTTGGATTTTTAATCAATAATGGCAGAATAATGATATTAACAATATATGAAGTATTGTATGGATATAACTTGAATTTAATTCAAGCCCAACGCTATATATTAATAATTAATGAACAGAAGATGGACATAATAATATATATTACACTAAGCCGATGATGCACCACTATATAACTGGTGGAAAATTAAAAGTTCAATGAAAAACGGCTTCCAATTCAAGATTTATAACAAAATTAAATTCAATTAATGAGTAGTAACCAAATCATTTCCAGAATCACCCATCAACGTTGGTTTAATATATGCATAATAACCAAATCATTTCCAGAGTCCCATCATTATCAGTTTAATATATGGGTAGTAACTAAATCTTTTCCGTAGACACCCATCAACATCAGTTTAATATATGATAGCAACCAAATCATTTCCAGAGTCACCCATCAACATTGGATTTAATATATGGGTAGTAACCAAATAATCCACTCATCATTATCAATTTAATATATGGGTAGTAACCAAATCATTTCCAGAGTCATTCATCAACATTGGTTTAATATATGGGTAGTAACCAAGTCACTTCCAGAGTTACCTATCAACCTCAGTTTAATATATGGTTAATAACCAAATCATTTCCAGAGTCATCCATCAACATCAGTTTAATATATAGGGAGTAACCAAACCATTTCCGGAATCACTCATCAACATCAGTTTACATATTCTGAGAACTTCAAGTATGATTTTAAAGAAATAATGTTGCTGAACTGGTTATATTTCCTAGTAACAATTCCTTGTACTCATTTACCTTGGACTGATTGAAAAAATAATATCAGTCAATGCAAATCAGTTTTGTTTTTGCTTTGAGAATGAAATATTTCTATACTTTCTGATATAGTTTCCTGCATTTATGCACTGATTTGACTATCATTATTACCTTTTAAATATTTGTTCTATTTTAATATGTCAGTAGTGGTCTAGCATAATTTAGAAGCACTTTCATCTCTTTTTTATATCTTAAGTCTGCCCATATTCACATGTGTAAGTAAACTATGTTATATAATCAGGTAGAAAATTGAATTGTAACAATTTAATGAATTAACAAATTACGAGAATAACTAAAATAAATTTAAAATATACTGTAGCACATTTTATTCTCTAAACATCACCTGATCACCATTTATCCATGGGTGATATAAATAATACAGTATTAGGACCTAATAATCCCTCTATGCATTATACTACATTCAAAATTGGTATGTGGCCATAGTGTGTTTAGCTTAAATCTAAATTGACATGTAATTTTAAGAGTTTCATATTACAATTCAATATTATACCATTCATAAAAAATATCTTTAAGACGAGAGAAAAAAAATTTCTCTTCTACATGCAAAAAAATTACTCTTGTTCATTGCTAACCCCTGACAATCTTTATCCAAAATAATTTACAATTACAATGACCATATTTTTGCTGCAAGCATTCATAAGAATGTTATTCAAAATTGATTGAGTAAATTTATTTTAGCTAATGGACACATATTAAAATTTAATATTAATATATTTTGTTGCATATAATCAACAATTATTTTTAACTTTGTATTAAATGAAATTTATTTTTTGTTTTTTGCCAATCTGTATTTTTTTTTACATTTACAATAAAAAACAACTATTATTTTCAATATGTCAGAAACAAATTATGTATGAGATTAATTTAAAATTGAGCAAATAAATATTTTAACTTATGTTTAGTAAACCTTGTTTATATAAAATTGATTATTAACTGCATAATGAAGCAAATATTTTTTTTTCTTTTGTTTACTCCCATAATTTACAATTATGATGACTACATTTTTGCTGCAATTGAAATTACAGTTCCATAAGAATTTCAATTCAAAATTAAATGAGTGAATATAATTTAGCCAATGGACATCTTAAAATTTAATATTAATATCCTTCATTATTGTATATGATCAACATTTATTTTTAGCTTTGTACAGAATGAAGTTTATTTTTTGTTGATACTGGATGTTTTATATTTGCAACAAATGCAACCATTCATCTTTAATATATCAGAAACAAATTACAAGATTGATTTAAAATTCAATAAATAAATGATAGTTTAAACTTATGTTTAGAAAACATTGACATATAAAGTTGATTATCAACTGCATAATACACAAAATCATTTTATTCTCTTTTATTGCAAAGATTATATTTTTACTGCAAGTGAAATTACCATTGATAAGAATTTTAATCTAAAATTGATTGAATATATTTTATTGAATGATCTTTTAAAATTTATTATTAATGCATTTTGTTATTGAACATAATCAAACTATGTTTTTGAATATGAAACTTGCATTTTTTTTGTAATTATTAACAATAAAAATTTTATTTTCTTTGAATATGTATAACTAAAAATATTGATTATATTGCAAGAATACTGGATGAAAATTAGGTAAAATGTTTTCATTAATCATGTATAAGTTTTATAATGAAAGCATAATATTATATACAGTATAATGAATGAATTCTATACTATATATTTTTACTATGAATGTTACCAATTTATCATTGGATGATGTACTTTTAATAAATTTACTATCTTATGACATCATCAATCTTACAAAATGATTGTCTTTTTTAAAAAAATGATCAATGTTTTTTTGAAAAAGTTTCTATTTTTTAAAAAAAAAACAATAATAGTCAATAATTGATTAATGATTATAATTACTATGGAAATGCTCACATAAAAGTCCGTCATATTCCAAGATAAAAATGTATTATTGATTATTTTCTTGAATAATTCTGGGTTTTTTTCATAAAGACACTTCCATCATATTTATCAAATCACAAAATTAGTCATGATAGTTAAATGATCTTTAGACTAATTTTTGTTTTATATTTTTATATTGAACAGTTTCAATAAGATAATAATAAATCAATATTTTAGTTTTTGGTTTTGATTCTAGATGGCAGGAGTTATCAATAAATAATAAAGCTGTATAGTGCATAGATCATATTGCAGAAAATGGTGGTGTTTGTGCACATTTATAAAACCAAAAAAAATTTAAAGATTGTTTCAATGTTATTTGCATTAATTTGAAATTTTATCTATTTTATAAAATACATTTTATTTTTATAATTACATAATGTTTTTAAAAGAATTTAATCATGGAAAATAAAAAAGGAAGCTAAGATTGCTCTTTATTTTTATTTTATTTTTGTAAATAAATTTACAGCTTTTATTATTTTTTCATTATTTTAATAATGTTTAAAATTAATTTTAATAATAATTTAAAAATAGTTTTATTTTACTACAAATTTTATTTATTTTAAAAACGATATAAATAAAAAATTAACTTTTTGAAAAGTTAGCCTTTATTTATTTATATTAAAAATATTACTCTAAAAAGTCAATGTAAAAACATTTTATTATTTGATTATAAAAAGATCATACTAGTGAAAAAATAATTTTTAATATATAGAATTTATTGCAAATGTAAAGCCAACAATTATTAAATTTGGTAGTTAATTGTTGAATTAATATTATATAATTCCTTTTAATCTGATGATATTATAAAATGATATATTTTTGATAATCAAAGTTCAGCCGATAATTAATTTCTTTAATTACTGATTTTAAAATTTTAATTATCAATAAATTCTAAATGTGTTAGCCACCGAATTCTATCAATGATTGACAGTTGAAATGATTTTGGAATTCTACATTGAAAATTCTAATTAAATAGTTGCAGAGTTTTTAGAGAATCACAAAAGTTGATTTCTCATTTAAAACCACCACTAGCTATAGCTTGATGATGATTTTATTAAATAATACATTCTGAAACAAAGCACTTTGAGTGCTTTTAAAAATACATATTCAGACCTAATTTTTTACTAATTTTGTTAAAGAAAATTTACTTTGTATTATGTTGCCATGTATTGTGTATCTTTCAAAATTAAAATAGAAAGTAAAAAATATATTGTATAGTATTTTCAAATAAAATAAGTTTTGAAGATGTATTTATTAATAACATAAAGTTTGACTGTACTGTTAATTTTTTTTAAAAAAGAAATAATTATTGGGAAAAAAAGTATTTAATAACTTTTGTCAAATTGGATCAAAAATATAATAAAGCTGGATCAGATTTGGTTGAAATAAAATATGTTAAAATTGAAATTCAAAATTATACATAATTATATTTTAACAAGCGACTCCTTTTTTTGATAAATTTTACGAGCTTTCTAAAATGAAAATGTAAATTATAAATCAATTATGAGAATTAGTGGAAACAAACGCTGCCAAAAAACTATCTGAAGATGACTTTTAAATGTTTCTTTGCTCTGCATAGAATCCTAGGCCAGTGGGGTAAAACAATAAAGCATGTTTATGTGACATGGTTAGAAATATGAGCAAATTTTAGGCATTGAAGTTTATTCATGAAGCCAAAAAAAGAGATAGATAAGAATAGCAGTAGAATATTACAACACAAGAAGCTTGAAATTTTTCTCAGACAGACTTTTAAAGATAGTCATAGATCATAAATATTATTGACAGTGGAAACTCAAAGCAATAACCATTAAGGAATAGTAAAAGTATTTTATTATAAGTTAGTTAGTCCAGTGAAATTCAGCTAAGGTAGAAAATAATGTATCATTACATTTTACATAGACAAATTTATGATTAATGTCGTAAATTATAATCCCAAACTATATTCTGAGAGTTAAATGTGGCTGCTAAAGATTTTATTCAGACTTTGATTATATAAAGCAAGTATATGGATTTTTATAAAGAAAATTTTATTTTGGGGGCAAAATTTACAAACATTAATTCAAGTCTGACCCTTATAATAGAAAACTATACATCTGACTAATATTTTTCTTGGGTATATAAAGAATTTATGAGACCAGATGGTTTATTATTGATCACATGACATTCATGTAAAACTAAGCGATATATAAAATAATACTATGTTACAGTAATTGTGAATTCTTAATATAACATATATATTACCAAGTTAAATTCCAGCTAGATACATATGAATATTAGGGAAAATGTCATGTTGTGAAGCATTATTATTTTCACTTAATGCTAAGCAACCATGGCTAGAAAGTCATGGCCCACCCTACTAACTTGAGTGAATAAATAGACATCGGCCTGAATATCCAGCTTATATCACAGTGAGACAACTCTTTCCTTTTCAGCTTGGCAATTGTATCTTCTTGGGTCCAGTAGAATCTCTCTTTTTTTTTAGTTGAAATGGACAAGTTTAATGTCACTCTATCTGTTTATGGTCATTGAATGTCTAAAGTTGATATGCCCGTAGAACCACTGGACAACTCTGAATGTTTTGTAAGCACATCAACTTAAATTAGTACTTCACTACATTTATTATCCATGATGTGGTCTAACTCTCATAAAATTTAATGACTGGTATTTAAATTCTTGAACACTTACTAAGTATAAACTAGCAGGTAACTACTAGCATTTTGAAGTAAGGGGTCTTAGTTTTGTATTCACACACATGACATAGTGTTCTAAAAGTGATATTGTTTTCCTGAAGGTTTGTGATTATGGTGTTTTAGTTGTATATATATATATTGGACTACTTCCATCATTTAATATGAGTACACTAATTTGCATGTTATTATTAATAGTTGTATATACTTGGAATATTTAAATAACGTTAATTTTTTTTAAAGACATTCAATACTCATATTAGATAATGGAAATAGTCCAATATATAAATGCAAATAATATATATTTTTATTATTGTAGTAAACTATTTCCAAAACAGAAGCCCAATGTGATTGGTGTTCCCATTATTTTGTTTAATTCCCGTATATATTTATTTCAAGTCTGCACTTTCAGTTTTCTATTGCTTCTTTTTATCAGACCGATTTTATATCTACTTTATATTATTTTTGAAAATTAATACTTCATCAAGATGAAGAAATAGAATATTTATTTTTATTTGTCGGTGTGTTTTGCTTTCGAAAATAAAGGTTTATTTATATAGCATTTAAATGTTAATCTTCTTTAATTAAGAAGGTGCAAATCTGTTACCCTCCTTCAGATATTTGATTTCAGTCATAGTAGTTTCTATCGCGGAGGCACTCAGGTGATATTTTATCACAGCTGAAAGTAACTTCAAATGCGGCTCTAATTTTAAACGAAGCAACAGATGAAAACAAGAATCAATTTGTTCGTACAGAAATGACAGTCTTTGATGTGCGGAACAGTTTAATTGAATTTATGTTGATATTCTGTTCCAATTAGAGGAAATTCCTTAGATAACGAATCAATTAAACAAAATATAGCGTAACTAAAAAAAAAAAAAACTGTATTGCAAGTTTTGATGACATTCGCGGTTTCTCCCTCTCTTTATAAAATAATATTGAGATTTTGTATATACCATTACATATTTTTTATATATAAACATCCGCGCGCATGTAATATTGCGCAAATAATCTTAACTAAATTTTTAGCAGTCTAGTTAATAAAGTAATCGAGAAGTTTATTACTTGGGTATTAATAAAAAAAAATTGGAGCCCTGAACTGGATTTTATATATCATTGTACCAATTCCAAAACTACAATGAATACTTCATTACTTGTATTTGGTAGTCTAAAAAAAATGTAATAAATAAAATTAAAAGGTGTTAAAGTTTAACATAGAAAAGTCTTATATGAAAGAAATTAAAAAAAACATAAAATACTTGCATTAGACTTTTTAATAAATTATGTAATGAAAAACATTAAGGACGAGAGAATACTACTGTTGGTCTGTGCTTAAATTATCAATTAGCATTGACTATTATCAAATCAAATTTAATGAATGAAATTGATAGTCTTCAAATGAACATGGATTAATGGATAAGAATGAAACATAATTTATACATAACTGCTTATGTAGCAATTTTCATCATTATCTTTCAACCATTATCTTTCTACTACAGGATGAAAGTCACTTCAAAGTTTAATCCAGCTATACAATTCCTAACTTCACAACATAACAGCAAAATTTCTTATTTCATCCATCCATTTTGTATATGGAATTTTTTAAAGCCTTTTACAATTTGTTTAAATGGTGATGTGATGTGATGTACCACGACTTCTTAAATGGAGTCAGGGATCTCTCGGCAACTATGCCCAAAGAAGCCTGTTAGCCACTTTACCTTCCCCTTCCATTCCCCACCCTAAACTTTCCCATAATCTGCTCCATCCCATTTCTACAACATAATCTTTGTCAACTCTATGGGCTTTATATCTAAATCCCCCTTATCTTTTCTCAAACCCAGCATAAAAACCAATAACCCATTTTCTGTATAATCACTTTGTTCATATTTATTCTCCCATAACTTCTTTATTTGTACCCTTTCTGCTTTCAAGCATTTCTTCCTTACACAATTTGCAAACTAAATCACCCACATTTTTCTATTTACATGTATATTCTCTTGTTGCTAAAGATCCCATTCGAGCCTTAAACAATAAGCTACTTTCCTTACTATTATCATAAATTAGTTCGCACCCAATGTTCCGTTTACTTTTCTATATATATATTTAAACTCTTTTTATTCTCCATACTAGTTCTCCATCTCTCCAACTCCCTATTCTTTATTAATGGTAACAACTTTCCATGCAGTAGTGTCACCTAGTGCAAGCCATAGTAATCAATAGATGCTAGAAAGTTTGTGCATTAAAATCTCTATCTAATGCTTACTCATCCAATATCCCTAGACTAGTTCTTAGCTTGTGGTCTTCATCATTTATTGAATCTGAGATCTTTGGATCTAAGACAACTCTGTAGCAGCCACCTTTTATCTTTTGAGTTGGTGATTTTGTGATGTTTTAGTCTTTTTACAATCTCTTGGAGTCCAATTCAAAATTTTATCATCTTTTTTAGAAATATGTCCAATTCAACTCCACTTCAGTCTCTTGTTTTAATAATAACAGTGATATCTGTTTGTTTTCTCAACACTGTATTTCATTTTTGATTTTTTTCTTGTTACTCCTAATATACATTTCATACTTTAATGAGTGGTTGAAGTCTCTTTTGTTAAGTGTCCAAGTGTCAGATCCACAAGTAAGAACTGGTGAAACACTATTAAAAAAACCTTTTTTAAACTCACAGACATATTTCCTTTTAATATTAAGTTATTTCTATCAAAATCACTCCATTTAAGTTTAATTCTGTGATTAATTTCATCCAATATGTTTCCATCATACATATTAATAATCTAACCTAGGTATTTGTGGTAGTTAACCTCATCTCTACCAAAATCACTCCATTTAAGTTTAATTCCATCCAATATGTTTACATCATACACACTAATAATCTAACTTAGATATTTGTAGTAGTTAACCTCATCTCTTTTTCTGAAAAAATTCATTGAGCAATGCTTGATCTTTTTTAGCATTTATCTTTAGTCTTGCATCCTTACTTTCATCTGATAACTCTTGCAACATTTCCTGGAACTCTGAAACATTATTTGCAAAAACAACTACAATAGATACAAATCTAGGTGAATTAAATGTACATTTACTTTTACTTTCTTCCAAAGTGTAAACTTGTGGTTAAGACCTGTAGAGGTCCCTACCTTCACATTTTCAAGTGCACAATCTTGAGGTTTATTGCCCTAGTAAATATTACTTATATTTTAATATTAATCCAAATACTTCCTGTAACACTGCTGTAAAAAGATTTGGAGATATAGTATACTCTTCTCATTGTCAATTTTTTCAGTATCACCATCTAATCTAATCATTGCTGTTACTTTTTGGTATATACTCTTCAGAATATATAATAATATCCTCAGTCTATATTTTCATAATCCAATGCTTTAACTACTATAGAAATGCTTTTACAAAATCAAATGCCTTTTCATAACCTAAGCATTATGCCAAAGCCTAATAACAACTCATATTGATTGGATTTTTCTTTGACTACTCTCAATACTCGTCTGTGTTCCATTGCATTTACTCCTACATTAAATTAAAATTTAATCAATAATGTTTTTCAAGACAACAGATATTTGTAGCAATCTTTGGGATTATTAATACTTCTTAGTCCTATAAAGTACTGAGAAACAAACATCAAGCTATTGTATTCCAGAAATCAATCATGAGAGACTATTTAATCATCAAGAGAGTATCTATCTCAGGTTTAAAGCAATTTGATTTGGGGGGGGGGGTAAGAATGAGTTATTAACAATAAATTTTTAAAAAAAATTATTTTGTATTATTAACTGTGAATTTGACTTTGTATTATTAACTGTGAATTTGACAGACCACTAAATATTTCTTATTATTCCTAAGTTAATTTAAGAATGTTTTTTAAATTTCACTCTTTCCATGCCATGTTCTTTTCAGCATCTTTTCTATTTAGATAACTTTTACTTCTTATGTTGCCATTGTTATGTGAAGCAAGTTAAGTGTTTTGAAATTCCATTGTACTTCAACTGCCCTTTCATTAAAGTCCTTTTAGGCTTCCTCTACATAAAATTGTCATGGAGGGGGGGGTATCTGTATTTTAGAGAGGCCTAGTTGGGCATGACCAAAAAAGGTTGGAAAACACTGGTTTAAACCATTAACACATCATGTGACTAGCATTTCTGATGCATTCACAAGGTATTAAAATAGTAACTTTCTCCATGCAATAATGACATTTAGTGCAAGCTATTGTGATCAACAAAAGGTTTGTGTATTTAAACCCCTTTCTAGTGGTTACTTATCCAAATACTCCCAGAGTAGTTTCTAGCTTATAGTTTTCATCAGTGAGGAGCCTTGGATCTGAGAGCAATGTACCTAGATTTTTAGATTAATGGCAAAGGATGCCAGTAACTATGAGTAAAAAGACTAAAGACGTCAAAATATAAAGAAACTGAAACTGGCATTCATATCTGTATAACTATACAGGCAAATTAGCTTTCTTGAAAACATTATTGTGTTTTTAGATGGGCTCATTATTTTATAGTTAAATAAAAAGGTAAAAGGTGCTGCTAGAGGAGTACGTTGAATCTAAAGATTTAACTGCATTGCACTCATATCCAAGGCTCCTCCCTGATGAAAGCCATAAGCCAGAAACTAATCTGGGGATATTGAATAAGTAGGCACTAGATAGTGATTTAAATGCAAACCTTATAGCCTCTATTTATTACTGTAGTTTGCACTAGGAGACACCATTGTATGGATAAAGTTGTTACTATTTCACCTTAGAGTTTATGACAAGGCTATTACATATCAGAGAATCTAATTCACACACAAAAAAAAATAATCAAAGAAGACACATGCTTACTCTCTTGGAATCTCTGCTCTCTGTAAATATTAAAAGCTACTTAAGGCATATTTTTGTAAGCCTACAGAATATTCATATGTTAAAGGTAGTAATATGGAAATAATCGTAATCAATATATTTTTTAAATTTAATTTTCTAATAATTTTATTTAACAAAGTTATAACATTTGATCCCAATACATAGTAGAAATTATAACAAAAAACCTTTTGAACTCATTACTAGGGAGTATGAGTTTCGAAAAACAGCAGAAATGTATATTGAATCAACTCATTGATCCTTTCTATTATTTTTTTTATATACTTTGATAAGATTTGTGATATAATAATTTTAAAATCAAATTGTTATTTTAATTGGTTTGAGTTTAATGTTTCCTGTAGGTGAATTTAGTCAAGATTTTATATAAAACTGATAGATTTTAAATCTCAAGTATCTTTCTTCTAATCTAGCATATCTTTATTATTTATATATTTGGTATATAATATGGTCTTGCCAATAATTTTTATATCTTTTTTTAAAGATATTAAATAAGAATTCCACTATTTTCTGTAGCTTTTTTATTCTTCATAATTTATTTGCAAGTCTTATCATTTCTTGTAAAATATTTAGCATTTTAGAAGATATAATTGTAGAGGATAATTTGCTTTGTATTACTTTATAATTCTTTATATATTTTCTTATGTTATCTCTGTCTGCATCATATAATCATATTTTGTTGCCATAGTGACAGCATGGCTATTACACCCATTTACTGATCAATAATGATTGTTTATATTAACCACGGACTGATTACCTAAAAAAAAAATTAAGTTTGTGAACTGAAAAAGTTTTGATGATTTATACAGTTGAATTCAAACCCTATATCATGGACATGGAAAGTGGATGTTTTTTCAAAACAATACACTAAAAATTTATTAATATGAATAAACAATACTACTTTATTATTTCACACTGTCAAAATAATTGACAGTTTTGATTATCCAAGAACCTTCTTCAGATTTATTACAATACCACAATAAAACATAACTCTAAATCTTAATAATCTCTTTTCAAGGATAATGATAGACACATGATTACAAATTATTCATTTTATGAATGTTTTTAATTTTTAAATTATATTGTTTGTTAAGGGGATATTATATTCACAAATAAATAAAATAAATCAATGCGTTGGTGGTCTAGTGGTTAGCATAGCTGCCTTCCATGCAGCTGGTTTGGATTCGCTTTATGGTCAACACATTTGACAAATGAATAAATAAATAAATAAAGTAATATATATAAACGATATATTAAAAAAGTGCTTTGATTTAATTTGAGAATTAATGCATTAAAGAGAGAAAAAAATATTGAATCAATAGAAATCATCTTTTAGTCCCCGCAAATAAATAATGTAAAAGACATTATAAAAATAATTCAGTTACATGATTAAATTTCAAAGTGATGTCAAATTATAGGCTGTTTAAAAAAAAAAATTTAAAAAAATTTTTATAAAAATTTTTGTCTCTCCCTTCCTTTTAAAAAAAAAAAACCAAATTTCCCCCTTTTTTTTTTTTGAGGGGGGTTTTTTTTTTTTCCCAAGGGGTTTAAAAAATTTTACATGTTTTCAGGCGAGGATGGGGCCAAAAAAAAAAAATTTTTGGGGAATTTGTTTTTTTTCGGGGGGGGGGGGGGTTTTTAAAAAAATAAACCCATTCTTTGGAAAGAAAACAAAAAAACTCACAAAAAAAACCGCTCTCCTTGCCCTCTTTTTTGTTGGGGGGGGGGGGGGGGAGTTTTCTTTGGGGGGGGGGGGGGACATACCCACACAAACCAAGAGGGCGCCCGCCGGCGAGGGGGGGGGGGGGGGACTCCCCTCCCCCCACGCAACAGGGAAGGACAAGAAAAAAAGGAAAGTAAAAATAAAAAAGAAGGAATCTACTTTTTTTTTATATAATAAAAAAAAAAAAAACAAAAAAAAAAAAGAAAGGGATAATTAAAAAAAAAAAAAAAAAAAAAAAAAAAAAATTTTTTAAAAAAAAAAAAAAAAAAAAAAAAAAAAAAAACAAAAATATATTTTTTCTCCTCAAAAAAAAAAAAAAAAAAAAAAAAAAAAAATTGTAAAAAAAAAAAAAAAAAAAATTTTTTATATATTTATTTTTAAAAAAAAAAAAAAAAAAAAAAAAAAAAAAAAAAAAAAAAAAAAAAAATAAAAAGCTGTAATAATAAATGGATTTGTTTATATATATATATATTTGTTAAAAAAAGTATCCCTGTAATAATTCACTTTTTCAAAATCATTTATCATAATCAGGAAAGCTATTTACACTCAAATTTTTAAAAATTTAGAGTCAAAATCTTTCTGTATTTCCAGTAGTTGAAATTAAATATTTTCATTTTTATTTTTGCTCCCATGATTATTAGACGAACAATTTTCTTATACTTTCTAAAATTGGCTAAAAGTCCTATGCAAGTTAAATTAACAACTGTGACATCTACTGAGCATTACTCAAAACTTTCTAAACCAAGATGAATGTGGTTTAAAGTGCTACCCATCAATGTGTAGTCTGGAAAATCCTAAAATATTGCATTGATACCAAACGTACAAAATTTGAAAAGAATTCTTAAAGTAGAAATAGTTAAAAATTGGTTACAAGATTTTATCCAAACAAATAGAAGGGAGAATTTAAATAAAAACATTTTAAAATGTGACAATGAAAATTAATTTTTATTTTTTCATCTCTAAGCAATTCTATTTTTTTTCTTTCTGTTTCATCTGAAGTTGCAGCCTTCATCAGAGATCTGTTTAACATTTTATATAAATGACAAACCAGAACCTGCAGCTTTTATCAGAAATTTGTCAAATCAGGTGGTAAACAGTTCAGCCTCCCATTTGTATAAAAGACTAAGCACATCTGATGAAGGCTACAGCCAAAACATATTTATTGGAGCTCTTAAAAATTCAATTAACTTTTTTATACTAAGTAAAACTTTCTTGTTGAAAAAGATATATTCTGTATTATTAGTGATAATATTTTCTGATGTATTTATAAGAGATTTGAACATAAACTTTTATGCTCCCTTCAGCTATCCATTCTATCTCATACAACTGATATGTATAACCATACAAATATGAAAAAGATAAATGATATTCAATATACGTATTTCATGCTGAACCAGCGCTCATCAGTTGGTCGAGATAGTGCTAATTCAGCATAAAATATGTATATTGGAGATCATTTATTTTTTTTCATATGTGTGTGGTCATGGGTACTAGTTGTATGAGATAGAGTGGATAATTGAGAGGAACATGAAAGTCTATGTTCAAACCCTCTATAATTACATTTAAACTCCAAGTATATAAATTATACTTGTAATTCAAATATCCTATGTATTGCAAGTGGCAGACTTAGGAGCCAAAATCCACATATTAGACTCATTCTGTAATTTCTGGTATTTTAAAATCTTAACTATTTGATTATTACTAGGTATCTGATTTTCTTACAAGTTTCCTGCAGCATAAGCACTGAATCAATGCATGTGTCATAAAGTCATGTAGTTGAGCTATCAACCACAAAATTTTAATGCGCTAGTGTATCCAGATCATAAGTTACAACATAAAATATGAGTTTGCTTCATACTTTCCACACTTCTTCATTGCTTTGACTGACATCATGAAATCTTGAAAACCATATGGAAATGTATGATGTCACACACAATTTGAATCATTTCAAATATTTCATCAGCAGTTTTGTCCAATTTAAAGCAAAATTTAATGTTAACATGTAATTTCATCATGTGTTAAGATATGAAACACACAGTCACTATTTATGTTAAACTTGTGATTTATTCATGTAAGCTCCTTAACTAAACTAGGTCAATATAAAATATGTGTTTGTTTTGAAAAAAAAAACACTTACTTTTACATTAGGGAATGTTATATACATATCCATTACCAATATTTGCTGCTATTCATAATTCAGGCTGTTAAAAAACTTTTAGCATTTCTAATTCTTGACATATTAAATAATATCAATATTGTGTTTTTTTCTTGCTTTTTACAGAATGTTAAAATTAAAGACATTTTGTTTATGTTAATGATCTATTATGCTGGGAATTACCAATGCCGTTCAATAATCACAATTCATTAATAGTAGTATATCTACTATACTATCATTTATTAAACACTTTCTGTTTGAGCAGGTTAAATCTTGTAACCAATTTTTAATATACTTTTATCAAGTGGATTACCTTCAAATTTTGAACATGTGTTATGTATTGATGATAATGTAATATGACATTGAAATATTTCAGGGTTATTCGGACTAATACTATTGGTGAGCCATATTTCCAAAGTACTTGATATCAGTTATGTAAGTTTTCAGTAATGCTCAGTAGATGGCAGTATATTTTTTAAAAATATGTTAAATTTGAATATTCATTAAAAGTGTTCACAATTAAGTAAAATAGAAAGAAAAACAAATGAAGAATAAAATCTTAATTTGTTTAAATTATTCTATTTAAAATTGAATTTTTTTAAAGGTTGCCTTCATAAATAAATAAAAAATATATTGTAAATGACTGAATTTTATTTTAGAAACTATAAATACAGTTACAATATTATAATATTTAAATTTGAATATGAATAATTAGAAAAAGTCTATTGCAAAATATCCTGTACCTAAAAAGTAAAAAATAATTTATATACAATATTTTATAAAAAAAAATCATTTTCATTTAATTTGAGAATAATGACACTAAAAAACAAATATATTTATATATGGACCACAATTAGGATTGGTATATTTAATTTGAAATATAAACAAGGGGCA
The DNA here is from genome assembly GCA_028023455.1 of Epiperipatus broadwayi. Lineage (NCBI taxonomy): Eukaryota > Metazoa > Onychophora > Udeonychophora > Euonychophora > Peripatidae > Epiperipatus > Epiperipatus broadwayi. Next base: position 1,927,055 of record JAQFVV010006236.1, read on the forward strand.
GGAACAAATTAATTAATTTCAATTGCTTAATGATTGAATTAATGAATTAATTTATGGAAACCTCCTTCCTACCCTTATTTCCACTTAAATATATGAACACTGACTGTGGTCTTAGAAAAAAACTATTTTTTGGTTTATAATGCATTACTCTTCAAATTAAATAAAAGTGTTCATATATATATATTAAATATTTAAACACCCCATAGCTATATTATTTCAGCCACACTACCCCTTTAAATAAAGAAACAGCTTTTTTCCCCAATGGAATGCAAAAATTTGAGCAGTTTCTTTATTCAAATGGGTAATGTGACTAAAATAACATAGCTATAGGGCATTTCAAATATTTTATATAGATTTTAGATAGTATTATGTATTGGTTCTATATTAAATATATACATTGGCTGTCTAAAAGCATTCTGAAATTGTTATTTTTATAAAAATGCCCCTGTTAGGCAACTTCTTTCAAGGTTATTTAGAATAATAACTCTACCTGTCAAGCATTGTTAGCTGAGAGGTCAGCGCAGCTGCCTTGCAAGCAAGCAGTTGATTGCAGAATAAGGAATTGAATGGTTTGCCACTCAGTAAGATTTATATGATGTTTAAACAGCAAAAGCGACACACAAGATTTAACCTATAACTGTTAGCTCACGATTCACTAATCTTCCACTGAATTAAATCATGCAGGACACTAATCCATAAAAATATCCTACATATTTAAATATATATTCTATTAATGATATAAATAAATAATCCAGTTGTTTGTTGCTTAGGAGTTCATTAAGAAATTTAATCACTGGAAGTAACAAAGCATACCATATTATACTAAATCATTCATGCACTTTATTACTATTACACAATGCTTTATTTACCACCTAAAGTTCTGAAAAAGACTGCTGCAGCAAACAAAACTGTAAGCTGTAAAAGAGGGTGGTAAATGAAGCATTGTGTAACAGTACTAAAGTGCATGGAAGATTTAGTATGATATGGTATACATTTGGCAATCCAATAGAAAGAGTAATTATTATATATTTTTAAATAACAAAGCATGTACTGCAATCCATGGACCATAAGTTCCCGAGTCTATTATTTTACCACTGCATCAAACAAACACAATCAAACCTTTCTTTTCATTTCTTCTTATAATTCTTTTAAAAAACTTTCTTCATAAGCATATAACCTAGATAGATTTTTTTTTGTTTCAGTCTTATAATTATCTGTATTTATACATTTTTTTCTGTTTAATATTTTGTATTGCAACAGCCCTGTCTGCAGGACAATATTGTACTAGTATCCATTTTTAGAAACCCCACCCCATGCCTCCTCTTTTTCTTTGATCTTATTAAAAATTTGCCATTTTTCATTTTTTAATATTGCCCAGACATCCATTTGAGTTTGGTTTAATAATATTTGTAAAAGGTGAATTAGATAAAATAGTTAAAATACTATTTAAAAAGTTTACTGCAAACCAAAAGTCTATCCAATAATTAGTTCCTCAAGGAAGAACAGCGGAGGGAAAGGAAGTACTTAGAATGCTTGGCAATTGATTTCTGTGAGGATTGGAGCAGTTTCCCAATCTTGATTTACTCTTTAGCTAAAAATAGATAGAAACCCATTTTATAACCAGTATTGGATAGGGATAGCAATGAGGTTTTTCCCCATCCTCCTTTTAGCTAAAAATATTTAACTACCCATTTTCTGACTGATATTGAATGGTTACAAATTTTAAGCCTGTTGACAAAATTTGAAATTTTTCCACAAGATTTGAACCCAGGTCATTGCTTGATAAGAAAATTTGCTGCCATTTTGCGCCAAGAATTATCAATAGAAGAATAAAATTAACGATATATGACATTATGAAGTTTTTTTTATTCTCTACTTTTCAAGTCACAAAATTATTTTTATATAAATATCCGATATATTTGCGCAATATGTATGCATTCGTGGCTATTTACACACACTGGGCGTGTTTGTTAAATCTGTGTACTCAGTTTTCAGTTGGCCAAAATCTTGATGAGATTTTATACGGGGAATGGTTTTAATTAGGCCTCAGTGAAGTGAGGAAGTGTGCTGAGACAATAATCTGTAGTAATGGCTATGGTCCACTTTTTTTTGTTAAAGTGTCCGACTTCTGCACTCATGTTATCTGATAGTTGTTTGACAGTTAATACTCTTTTCTTAATTTAGTGAATTAATAAAGAGCAAATACTGTATAAACGTAATCTTTATGAGTTAGATAAAAATAGAACAGTACTGAATTTTATTTCTTTAAAAATGCTACTACATACGTGTGCAAATATATAAAGAAGTATTTTTTTTTTTTTAAAAAAAATTATGTATAGGTTTAAGCCTGCATAATGTATTAATAATAATAAACAGAGAAAGAAGAAGATATTTACAAATTTGTGCGTAGATGTGCGCGAGAGAAAGATAAGTGTTAATCAATTTCCTTGTATGTAATTTTTCTTCATTTCTTGATTCTATAAGCAAGCATTGATCGTCTATATTCATATTTATCAAGTTATAAATAAGATTTACTACATTGTAAAAAGTGAATAAATAAAAAAATGTATTAATAAATGCTATTTTCGGTGTCTTTAAGAGGCTGCTAAGATTTTAAATTTGGCTGAAGGGAGGGGGGTAGCTATTGTAAGTGATATACTGACTATTTAACGAAATTTCAAAATATAAATTTATAAAACATCCAAATGGTTTTATCCAATAATATTTATATAAGTCCCTTACACGATGGTTTTCGCGCATATATTTTTTGTTTATATATACAACTTTTACGCTGACATTTTTTATTGTTTTGGGTTCAAAAGCTGTATTCATGGGTCCGAAATTCGAACTCATCAATTAGGTTAGAGATATCAAATAGCTGAATTTTCAACTTCATATTGACAGATCAATATTTTTCCATTACACCATTTTCATCCAGATAATTCACTTATAACATCTTATGGAAGAGTCAACAATTGTCACGCTGCAGAGATAGTTTCAAGTTTTTTATTTTTATCAGTACAACTTTTGTCTCAACTCTAATATATCACAAACATCCATCTATGCAAGGGTATATAAATCAAATACTGTTTATATACTGTGTCAGCAACATATCATCAAAATGCAAAACAGAATATTTATAGTATAACACTCGTAACAATCAAGTACATTTGATAATCATCATTAGTTAGTCTAATCATTGTTTAATATTACAGCCAATTACGTTGCCAATACTAAAGTTGTCAAACTTGTCACTATAGTAAAATAATTAAATATAAATTGTCCAGAATAATCATTTGACATCATTACTAATCTTTAGCTGGTTAGCAATGTAATACTTGCCTCTAAAATGTACAAATTCTAATAACTTTTAAATACAATTCCAAAATGTACAAAGTGAAAATGTGAAATAGTCACAAACACAATCTAATGTTATTACACAATCAAACGTTACAGCAAATTATTTTTAAGACAGAGTTGAAATCACCTGAAAATTATAAATAATAGTTTAGTTATAATTTATCATTGAAACTGAGTTAAAATAATTTGACATAAAGTTTGAATGTCACATGTTTACCATTTTTTTATGATTATGCAAATTGTTAAAACAGTAGCAAATTTTTTTACAACACAATAGTGCCCAATTTAGTATAAGCTTTAATAATCAATAGATACAAAAATATTGTACATTTTAAACCCTATCCAGTGCCCTCCCATCCAATATTTTCAGACTAGTTACTGAAATTTATGGAATTCGTCAATGAGGAGCCTTGAATCTGGGACGGGGGGGCTGTTACACTTGGATCATTATTTCCAGATTCAAGGCTCCTCACTGATGATATCCATAAGTAGAAACTAGCCTGGGAATATTGGATGGGAAAGCACTGGATAGGGCATAAAATGTCTAGCCTTTTAACATCAACTGATTATTAAAGTGTATGCTAAGTGGCACTATTGTGAGGAAAAATAGTTTACTAAAGTTTGATTGTGTAATAAATTTAAACTATTTTATGATTTGAAATTTTTATGGCTTTTGATGCACTATTTCATACAGTTGGGACAATACATTGCATTAGAAAATAAGCATTATTTTACCATCCAGATAATGATGGATGCTGTAAGCCACAAAATGTTTGCACAGGAGAGTTTAGGCATGGTTATTTTAATGTACCTTCAAAGATCAATAAGTTTAGCATTGATGATTTGGGCTTGACATACTGCTAGAAGAGATGACAATTGGTGAATAGATGTAATCTTAAACAGAATCCCAAAATAAAGACCTAGAAAGAGACCACATGTAAGATGGGTGAATGAAATAAAGAAGTTTTTTGATATCATGTGTAGAAGAGAAAGTATGGATAGTAGAAACTAGATTAAATTTAGAAAGACCTTCATTCACAATTGATTGATAATAGTTCAAAATGATGATGAACCAGATTTTATTTGAAGTGATTAATAAATTAACTTTCAGTTCAGTTTTGAGTGTATATATGTAGACATAAAACAAATTTTAGGTGACTCACTTCTGGGCAGTAGTTTCTCAAAAAACTTTTATAGAAGAACAGGATGAATAAGGGATTTTCTCACTATTTTTATCAATTCCTGAATACTTTTTTTAATATCTCATTGTCTCTTTGGTTAAGAATATCAAGATACCCATTTCTGATCTATATTGAAAGTTCCTGAGATTGTTATGGGAAGGCTATCTGAAAAAAAAATCCATGTGGATAGTATTTATATCTCACAATGAACAATTGATAAAGAATTTAACACCAAATATCTTGAGAAGCCTTTAATTAATCACAGAATTAAGTTTGCTTTATGGTCAATTAAAAAGCCTTCAAAGTTCTATACACATTTGATCAACAGTACAGAACAATAATATAGTTTTTAGAAGGCCATTCTATTAGAATTTGTGAACATCAGAGGGTCCTTCATTCCATGGGTTAATTCATATGCTAACAGGCTTAAATAGTACTTCAATAAGGCCCAAATTTAAATATTAAGCAGTATCTAAATATTTTTTAAATAGAAAATATTTCTTTTAAATGAAGTAATAAATTCTGCATTAAAACGTTATTCTTTATCAATCATATTGTTTCACCTATTATGTTCCATAGTAGTATTAAGAGAATTTATAGAGTTGAGCACTTTTAACAATAAGGTAAGATTTTACAAAATATTTAGTTGATAATGAATTTCTGATCTTCAAATCAGCTAAAAAAGACTACATTATATTTAAAGAAATGGTTAGACAAGAAATATAGTTTTAAATTAAGATTATACATGTAAATTTATGAGTTATAGCAGCAACATGGATTTGTTACCTTGTTCATTATTGATGGATATTCTTGGATTTGAAAAGTTCCTGTGAGACTAAATCTAGTTTTATTCGGATTGGTCAGGCAGGTAGTACTTTCTTTATTTAGTATATAGGCACATAGTAATAGTTCATGAGTATCTGGATTCTGGTGATGGTATCAGGAAAGATGGCATTCTGGAATGGTGAGAAAAGGTGAAGTTTTTATCTACTCACGATACATTGGGTCAAAGAGTACAACAGCATGGATTTTACTTGCCATTGCTCTTTCAAATTATTTGCTCTCCTGGGTTGTTTAAATCCAGCACTATTTATATGATTTTGAAGTTGTTCTGGAATGCTTTTAACTACTTGACTTAAGGCAATCTATCTACTTTGGCAATCTGCAATTTTCAGACCGGATGCATACCTTTGTTCTTGTAAGTTTTTAAGACAATGCAATCCTGCTAAGAATTTCTCAAACGATTGTTTCAAAATATAATCTGAGCTTTTAAAACAAATTTGAAGTGGATAAAATTTCCACTAATGATTATAACATTTTAATTTGGACTAATGGATTTCCGGTTGCATTCGAGAATATTCAGCAGGATTGCATCAGACTTTATGACCACCATTATTAAAATAAATAATAAAATTTAATATAATTTTAAAAATACAAATTACTATATTTTAATATTATAAACATTTTATAAATAAATAATCTCCCCTCACCTATGATATATATGAATCCATTAAGCACATATACGAATAATATAATATAAAATACTTATTCATTTAAAATATTTAGATTAAGATATTAGTAAATATCTACTGTCAGTTATTATTTTAATAATTAGACAAAAATACATTAATAAAGGTGTATATATGTATAAGAATGGAGTTTGAGTATGGTTTGATGGTGGAAGATTCTGAGTGGGCTGTGAAGCTCAATCTGAGTATCAGATTGACTGCTTTAATATATGTATAAAGTGCATTCTTAATAAGATGAGACTTCGTATTATAATTATCTCATCATTTTTGTAACACCTATGGGCATAAAACCTCATAACCAATGCACATCTGTTTGTTATTATATTAATCTAATTGTTTAATTTTGTTTATTAAAGATATTTAAAAATTTAATACTGTTTAGTGTATGTCTCATAATCCACTTCAAATCAACCCAAATTAGTATAAATTTATTAGTTTGTAAGTGCATTGGCCTATAAGCCATAAGTGTGTCTATTTAATATTATTATTTAGCTATTCCACTGAGTCTCATGTTCCAGCCTTTTCTCAGCCAGTTCCCAAATTAAATTGAGACCAAGTGTAACCTCATATGCCATCTATAGGGTATTAAATCACAGTACTGGTAAACGAGTTGAAGTGAGATCAGATTCGAGATCTCAATCCCTCAACTGGATCAACTTTAGTGTGTGAATGTACAAATATGACTGTTACAATATAATATCATGGAATATATTTATATCATTTTTTGTATTTACTTTAGAGCTGAGTTGTTTTTTTCAATTTTACAAATTATTATTCTGATAAATTGGTTTTTTTTTCTCTTTTTGTTAAGCAACTGATATAGTCATTATTTATTTTGTAATTAAATTATTTTAAATATAATATATTTACATACTTTATAATTTATAAATTTTGGTCGAAGGGGTTTAATTGTATACTTAAAAGAATCTTATTTATTATTCTTTATCTATTTTTTTGTTAGTTTTATTTTATATGGATCCTTTAAATACTTCTTGTTCTTTATGCCTTTCTGATATTTTTGGCGGACAAATTTTTTTAAATGTTTGGGTTTTTTGTTGTCTTAGATATCATGTTATAATTTATTTATTAAAGATACTTTCATTGATTCGATTAATAATACTTCAGAATTTTTAGGTGAGTATTGTAGCTCTTATTATAAAAAAGTTTCTGTTATTTTAAATTTTTATACCTACAAAACTTTTATGATGAAACCATCTCTTTCTGTTTTACCTGTTTCTGATTTAGTCTTGGATTCTAGCTCGGTTTCATCCCAATTTGTGTGCAAAGTCTGTTCCATTGTTTCATCAGATCCCCTAACTGTGTCAATTGCCAGGTGAAGTTTCATATCTCTTGTCTTAGATTAAGTAAAGTTGATGTTGATATTTTCCTTACTATTGATTTTGGGTTCTATAAATGTATAGATTGAAATAATATGTCTAAAGAGATCTTGGCAGATAATATTTCTGATAATCCTGTTTCTTGCAATTTTCTTGGAGATAATGAGTTTGAGATAGTTAAACTAACTAATTGTATGGATAGCAGAATTGTTGGAGGCAATTATATTTGATAAAAATAAAAGTGTTTTATCTCTTTCTAATGTAAATGTTGATTTATTTCTTAATAATAGAAACAATAATGTGGGAAACTCTGTTGTAAATGAATTTGACTCTGCTAATAATGTTGAGGATATAGATAGTTTCATTGACAATGTTATTCATGATTCTAGCAATTTTTCTTTTGAAATGAACCTATCTTTTCCTCTTTCTTTTATATATAATTTAATAATTAAAATGTCACATCATTGTAGCAATTCTTCAGGTACCACAGATAAACTCATTAATACTAATGATATTGGCACTCAATGCATGTTATTATTGTCTGATTATCCTGATCAAATTTTTAGCTTGTCCATTGCGAGAGAACATTTGTCTACTATTCAAAATAGTAACATTGAATGTTCATCTTCATCCTATTGCCCTGAAGATCTTGGTAACAATGTCAAATTGAATAATTGTGTTTCTGAATATAATTTAGTTAGTGATGAAATTAATTCTCATAATAATATTAATGATGTATTCAGGAATTTGTCTAATTCCAAATTTAGAAGTAGATATTTTTATCACTTATCCTGGCTTGAGGAAAATTCCATTAATAATTGCTTTTTTGATTCTGGATTTTTTCCTTATAAAAAATTTAAATCACTGAATATTTCTTTTATGAAGAAAAGATATAATGGAGGTTTCCCTGTTACTTTATCTCTTTTCAAGTCTATGAAATTTAAAATACTCAATTATCCAGCAGCTGTTCCCAAATTCATTCCAGCTCATAAATCACAGAGTACTTCTTTTATGAAAAAAAGATATAATGAAGGTTTTACTGTTAATTTATCTCCTTTAAAGTCTATTAAATATAAAATCCACAATTATCCAGATATTGCTCCCAGATTCATTGCAGTTTATAGATCAAATTCGCATAACATTCATTCAAATAGTAACTATAGGCTAAATTATTTTGGATACTCCTCTTTATTTTCTAGTAAAAATGACTTTTCAATAACTAAAAAAATAAATATATTTAATGGATTGAATAAATTTAATTTTAAAGAATTCTTTGTTGATGTTTATTCTAATATCAACATAATTTACAATAGATATTTTCTTTCTAATATGCCAATAAATCTCAATTCAAATGATATCAAATTATTTCTTGAAAATAATTTCCAAACTAATATTGTTTGTCATAAAGTTAATATGAATAATTCTAAATCTTCTTGCTTTTATATTTCTGTTCCTGCACATAAACATAATGAAATGATATTTCATAATTTATGAACTTGCGGTGTTTCCATTTCTTTTCTTTATAGATCTCTTGCCAGTTTTCTAAGGTTTTAAAACTTTGATTGAATTTATTCTATTTTTATTTTCATCTCTTTCTTTTTCTCTCTCTATTCTTATTTGTGTTGTTTTCATTATCTTTCTGAGTAACATGGTAGGCCTTTCTTGTTTTTACATAAATATCAGAGGTATGCGAACTAAATGTGTTCAAATTAAACAATTTCTTGAAACATAACATTTTTATCTTATATTATTTACAGAAACTCGATTAAATAAAAAATTTCCTGATTCTTCTTTTCTTGATGACAGATTTAGTGTTTTCCGAACTGACAGATCTATGAAAAATATTTCTCGAGGTGATAGTACTCTTATTACTCTTCATAAAGATGTTTTTTAATAAAGATTTTTATTTTATTTCTTTTTTTTTTTGTGAATTTACATGGTGTGAAATTACTTTAAATCACAATTTAAAATTTATTTTAGTTAATGTTTACCTCAAATCCACTTTGTCGTTGTTGGAGTTTGATTATTTTTTGACATCACTTGAAGATTTTCTGATTGGCTATGATAATGTTATTATTACTAGGATTTAAATATTCCAGATTTATATCAGGGTAGAATTACTACACACTTTTCTTTTTTGTCTCCTACAGCTTCTCGAAATTGTGGTTTTGTCAATTTTTGGGACTTAAGCAATATAACCCATTTATTAACTCCTCTCATCGTACTTTGGATTATATTTTATGTAATTCAACAGTAGTAAGTAATTTTCAATTTGTCTCTGTTAATTTTCCTATTGATGCTCGCACCCACTTATTGAGTTTTATATTATTAACATTTGTCACTCAAAAGTTAATTGTTCTAATATTCTAAAAAAGGATTATGGGAAAGATAATTATATTGAGTTTAGTAAAAACTTTTCTAAGGTTAATTGGAATTTATTATATTTTTATAATGATGTAAATCATTGCTTAGATTGTTTTTAAAGATTCTTAATAGTTTTATTGATTTGTATATTTCCAATAAATTACCTTTATGAGCAGGCTTCCCTTCTTGGTTCTCATTTAATCTTATTAAGATTATTAAAAGGAAATATTATTAATGTAGACTCTATTTTAAAACATAGAATAACTTTTTTATAATAATTTTATTAATTTCAGAGGATTGGCTAAGCAAATTGAGGTTAATATTTTTTCTAACCCTAAAAAATTTTGGAATTTTATTAATAAGTCTGGTTTGGGTAAGAAAAGGGTTCAAGCTACTCGTGGCTTCACTTTAAGTGCAAATGACTTTTTCAGACATTTTTCTTATATTCATCACATGGTACAATAACTTCAAAAATCACATCTTGCAATTTTCCTACTGTTCACTGCATGATTGATCATATTTCTAAGGATGATGTTCTTATAGCTATTAAATGACTTAAAATTCATTTTAGTTTAGGAAATGATAATATTCCTTTCTTTATTTACAAAGATCTATTTGAATTTATTGCAGTGCCTCTTGCATTTATTTTTAATTTATCACTTAATTCCTGTATTTACCTAATGTTCTGAAGTGTACCAAAATGGTCCCAATTTTTAAAAATGACTCACATGATTGTGTTAATAACTATAGACCTATTTCTGTTTTACATACTATTGCTAGAATTTTTGAGAGGTGTGTTTATAATAAAAGTATTTTAGATGTTAGTAAACTCATTTCTTCTTCCCAGCATGGTTTTATTTCTAATAGATCTGTAGAAACAAATTTGCTAACAATTTATGATCATATAGCACATACGATTGAGGACCAGCAGAGTCTGGATGTTATTTATTTTGATTTATCAAAAGCTTTTGACAAAGTAGACCATACCATTCTTCTTCACAAGTTATATCAAATGGTTTTCTACTAAACTTATTTATTGGTTTCAATCCGTTCTCCATGATCATACAGCATATGTCAAATTTAATAATATTTCATCTAATTTTGAATGCAATTTGACAGTTACTCAAGTAGTATTTTAGCACTCATGCTTTTTAACATTTATATGAATGACCTCTTTTTTATCTTTTATGCTATGCTGATGACTGTAAAATCTTTAGAAGAATCACATTAGTGATTGATTGCACTCTCCTTCAAAAGGATGTAGATAATTTTAGTGCTTGGTGTGATCTAAATAATATGACTGTTAATTTCAGTAATTTTTTCTTAGTCTCATATTCTAAAAAATCTGAAGTTTTACATTTTTTTTATTTTATTAATTCTCACAAAATTAATTCTGTTGGATCCCAAAAAAAATTGGGAGTTATCTTTTCTAGCAATGGATCCTTTCTTCCTCATTTGAAAATGATTATTGGTAAGGCTTTAAAAATTATGGGTGCCATCCTAAAATTTGGTTGTTATTTCAATGATGATATAAAATTTAAATTATTTTTGTCATTAGTTCTTCCCATCATTGAATATTGTTCAATCATTTGGAATCCTAGCTCTAAACAGGAATGTAATTTATTACAATCAGTGTCTAATAGTTTTCCCAAATATGTTTCTCTGGGAAATAAAATTGTTTTTAATCTTTCTTCTAGACGACAATATAGAGATCTTAAATATCTTTATAAAATTGTTAATAAAATAGTTATTCTATCTGACACAATTTTTACTATTATAATTAGATCTCATGTGCATGATACTTGGTCTGCTTCTGTTTGTTATATTAAAGCATGTCATTCTAATATTCTTAAATTCTCTCCTTTATTTAGCCTACCATCTTTATATAATCAGATTTGTAATAATACTAATCACTTCAATTTAGATTATAAACAATTTTGTAATATTATTAAATTTAAATGCCATTATTGATTGGTTTAAATTGATTTTGTTTATATATTTGTTAAATTGATTACTACTTTTTGTTATTATGTTATATACATTATGTTTATCCCTTTTATTTTATTTTTTGTTTTTAATGTGTTAACTATAATTGACTATATGTTGTTGTCTGGCACTGAAATAAATGAAGTGAAGTGAATTATTATTATTATAAAGAGGAATCCATTTTACATCACATCACACAAATATGACAAAATTTATAGATTGTGGTTATATCATATAAAATGGTGTCTCTTTAGAAGAAGTCAAAGGTTTCTTAACATTAACAGGTAAGCAGAAGTATTGCTAAGTGAAACCTCTCTTCTTTCTGAAATCATTATATAACAAAATAAAATTGGCTATTTATTATTCTTATTTCCAAATCACTTTTACAACTCTAATTTTTTCTCTCCTATCCAATTTAATAACAGCTGATTTGAAAGTTTCATTATTTTGTCCTCATATTTTCCAATTTTATTATAAAGATTTAAGTAATATTTACTGAGGCTATAACCTCGGTAATATGCGTATAAAATGCGATAGTAGGGACCTCTACAGGTGTTTTAACCACAAGCTTACACTATGGAAGAAAAAATCATAAAATTTCCATCCTTCCCCTTCTTTTTATCATTAAAGATCTCTTACTTTCAATATAATATATCAAAATCTTTTTATTATTTTATCTTTCAAAAGTATTCATATTCTCTCATTTTCACAGAGATTACATCCACAATCCAAAACTTTATTCAATTTTATCCCCCCCCCCCCGCTATCTAACGGCTTTGATCTTGCACTAAATAACAATAATACATTCTTTCAAATTTTATATATTCTTGGTAATTTTAATTTATTTTTTTAAATTAATATTCTTATATATTTGTTTTATATCTACTTTTTATTCTAACCAGATTATATATTATTTTCCTATTCTTTATATTTACATACCTGTAATACATTCTCTTTTTTATCAGTTATTATATATGTGTGTGTGTTCATATAATTTTTTTCGTAGGTTACAGATTTATTTCCCAGTTGAGGGCTTGGATGATTAAGTCAAAACATTGGAATATATAATTAAAATCTTACATGGATGAACCAGCGAAATGTCTTATATATATACACACATTATAAATACATGTGATTTAAATGGTTTCTTTTTAAATGAAGTTAAAAATTTCATTGCATACACTATGTAATCAGAAAGTTTATTAGCAACATAAAGTTTAATCCTTATAGTTCTGACATCTATGATGATCCTGTGAACTAAATTATAATATATTTTCTATCTTGTTTGATTTAGTAAGTGACCAGCAAAAGCAGAATATCCTTGATCTAATCATTTGGCTTGACTTATGTCTTACTGTCATATATAATATATCATTAATATTTTATATTCGTTTTATACACTTTATATTAAATTATTTATAGAAGTAAACTTAAATGGAGTGTTTTAGTAAATATAATTTCATATTAAAAGAAGATATGTTTATCCTTTTGAAAAAAGTGAAGGGTTTATTAAATATCCAGGAGACACAAACCATGCTATATTTTAGTCAAAATAAGGGTCATAGATCAATTCGTAGATCACATGAACCTATCTCTTAAGCTTGTAAGTTATAAACAGTGAGGATTGCCAATTCCTCTACAAGCTTTATGATAAATGCTCAGCCAGAGCCAGCACTTAAAATATCTCTGTCAGGAACCCCTTCCCAAACCCCTGACCATGGTTTCGTGCTTTGGCACTCCTCAGAGAGGTATATTTTGTTCTAAGTCCCTCTTATATACAAATGTATATAGCATATAATAACTAATGTTTTGTTGATAAAGTTTGATTAAAATAGAATACATATTATTTATTGAACCACAAGAATGCACAGTATTTTTGAACATATATATAAAATATATGATCTTTTATTTATATATAGTTTGTGGATATATATATATATGTCTTGTGAGATTATAATTTGATTTCTTTGTAATATATTAAGATTATAGAATAAACAAAATTTTAAAATAATAGTAATATTGTTATTAATAATAAATTGGAGGGGACACATTTACATATATTTTACTGGGTATCAGTTCACTAATTCATTTGCTGAAGCAGCAGCAATAATAATAATAATAATAATAATAATAATAATAATAATAATAATAATAATAGTAATAATAATAATAATAATAATAATAATAATAATAATAATAATAATAATAATAATAATAATAATAATAATAATAATAATAATAATAATAATAATAATAATAATAATAATAATAATAATAATAATAATAATAATAATAATAATAATAATAATAATAATAATAATAATAATAATAAATATATATAACACTTTTAAATGCATTATTTCCAAAACTGTAATACAAGTAAACAATACAAACAATGTGAGAGCAAAGCTTTATTAATACAGACAATTACAAAGTGCTTAGCATGCTTTTGACTGGATTCAGTCATAGACATAGCAATGAAAGTATCAAAATGAGAGGATATTTTAAATAGTCCAAGAACAAGTAAAAAAAATTGCATATAGTTTGCATTGTAAATTAAATGGTTAGAGTGGGCATTTCTTGGAGAGGGGAATACAGGATTCTTTCTGATTGATGTCATGTTTATCCCCAGAGATGTGCTAAGTCTAAACTATGACCAATTTTAGAGAAATAATAAAAAAAGATGGGCTTTGCATTAGTATGAGTTTTAGCTCAGTTGTAGAGATATTTATGTTGAGATAAGTTGGCTCAGAACTCCACTTAATAAACAGAATGACAAGATTTGGTATTCGAAGAAATGATCCTACCTAGTGTACTTTACATCACACTCTGCATTGTTATACTTAAGATACATAAATAATGTTCTCATTTGTGCCTCTGATACTCTTATCAACCAGATCGAGAAAGGCTCATCACTCATCACCTCTTTAAAATATACCAAAGAAAATAAAAATAATTTTAATGGCATAATATTTTTTGATTTGTACATTCAACATGACACAGGCATACTAAACTATAAAATTACTAAATTATAAAATGCTTGTTAAATCTCTTCATGTACATCGCTTTATACACCCAAAGTTGTTTACACCAATGGTTTACAAATTCACAGATCTCAAAGCATTCCTACATAGAAACCTCCATTTTTGTAAATTCGAGTCTGATCAAAAAAATAACATCAATACATATATATCACAGCTGCATTGTATTGGATTCAATAACTCATTGCTTATTCACACCATTAAAAGTTTCTATTATAAGCTACAACACCCACCTCCACAAACTAATGACAAGACTTGGATACCATTTCCCTACTTAACTAAAATCTCTCATCTAATTAGTAAGAGTTTCCTCTACCCATCAAATTGCTCTCTGCACTTCTCTGCCACTGCATTGTTCAATCAATAACTCAAAAGATAAACTGTCTCCAGATCTTCACTCTCATATTGTTTACAAAATCAAATGCCAAAACACTTCTTGCCATTCTGTCTATTACAAGGAGTCCCAAACCAACATATCCACCCCTCTTATATCAACATAAATATCTTTACAACCAAGCTAAAACTCATACTAGAACGAAGTCCACCTTTTTCAACCTTTTCTCTAAATTTGGTTATAGTTTTGAGCTTTTATCTGTTAGCATAGTCTGCATCAAGCACAATGATGCTAAGTGTAAAGCCAAGGATGCTTGGCATATTTCTGAGGATAAACATGTCAATAATCAGAAGGAGCCTGTGTTTCCCTCTCCAAAAAAAGCCCACTCTAACCATCTAATTTGCAATGCAAAAAATATGCAAATTATTTCACTTGTTCTCAGACTTTTTAAAATATCCTCCCACTTTGTTACATTCATATAACCGAATCCAGTCAAAAGCATGCTAAACACTTTACAGTTATTTGCACAAATAAAGCTTTACTCCCAATATGCTGTTTGTATTGTTTACTTGTAGTAGTAGTAGCAGCAGTAGCCATGACAGTGGTGGTAGCTGTGGTAATAGCATGGCAATAGCAGTGGTGGTAGCAGTGGTACTACTACTACTAATAATAATAATAACAACAATAATAAGCTAGTTCTATTTTATTTTTATTTTTTAAATAAAAAAAATAGTGAAATGTCTAACTTTCATTATTATTAAATACATTAAAACAAAGGCAAAACTCTCCATACAGTAGTGCCACCTTGTTCCAAACAGAGTAATCATCCATGATGTGCTAGTATAGAGATGGTGATCATGTGATATTAAATACATTCTGAACAATATTCTTTTTTTTTCTATCAATAACTTTTTTCTATTAAAGAAATGCAATACTAACTTTGTTATCAAAACTTTAGGAGCTCTCAAATTGTTCTGAAGTTTTTAAGTTAGAATTAACTTTTAGTATATTCTAAAATTTTATAAAACTTTTAATATTAAGCTTAGAAAACATTTTATTATATATAGGTCTAGTGTCCGAATATTCTAGCTCTCCACTGATGTGAGCCATAAGCTTGAAACCAGTTGGTCTGGAGATGAGAGTGTTCTGGGTAGAGATTTTAAATATTTTCTCATATCACACTTATTAATTTAGATGTGATGTTATGTATTTGGCTTCTCTTTAAATGAAGTCAAGAATATCTCAGCAACTATGCCCAGATAAACCTGTTAGCCACTTTATTTTCCATTCCCCACTCTAAGTCTTCCCATATTCTGCCCCATCCCATTTCTACAACATAATCTTTGTCAACTCTATGGCCTTTAAATCTAAATCCCCCTTATCTTTTTGCAAACCCAGCATAAAAACTACTAACTCACTTTCTGTACTGTCACTTTGTTCAAACCTATTCTCCCATAACTTCATTATCTGTACCCTTTCTGCTTTCAAGCATTTACATTCAATCAACAGATGCCTAATATTTTCTATACCTTCCTTACACAATTTGCATGCTAAATGACCCATAGTTTTCCATTTACATGTATATTCTCTTGTTGCTAAAGATCCCATTCAAGCCTTAAACAATAAACTACTTTCCTTACTATTATCACAAATTAACTCACTTCCAATATTCCGTTTACTTCTATATATATTTAAACTCTTCTTACCCTCCATACTACTTCTCCATCTCTCTAACTCCCTATTTTTTATTAATGCTTCTATTCTTTTATCCCATTCCTTACCACTATAACACTTAACAATCCTCCTAACACAATCATCCCACCTTTTATACAAGTATACCGATATAAATTCTTTATCCAAATCTTTTGCATACCGCATTACCTTTCTCACCCATCTTGTACCTGCCCTTTATTCATAACCCAATTAAACACTATTTTGGCTATTCTTTTACTATCCATAAACTGCAACTTACCAAACATTTTCATTTTACTTTTTGCATCTCTCATATAGAAACTTGGCCATCCCATTTCTCCTTGAATTGCCTCCTTTGCTGTCCACATCTCTGCATCTAATGCATGTCTTCCTACTTCCCTTTGTACTTTCTCTAAATAATCTAAAATCCTTTTACTAACACATAATGCATCATTACCATATGTTAACCCTGCTACTGCAACTCCCTTCCATACAATTCTAGATACATCATATTTATTATATGAAAATACTGTTAATTTCTTTACCAAACCTTTTCTTTTCTTTGTTTCATTTACCAATTTTTTCTTCCATTCAATCAAACAATTTTCCTGATTACATAAGATGATTCCCAAATACCTATATCTATCCACCACACTTAACTTTATATCCCCCAATAAAAAAACTACATCCTCTCTTTCCCCAGTATTAACCATCATTATATTTGATTTTTCTTCACTAAATTTAATCCCCATCTCTTTACCCACCCTTGCACATGTCCTCAACATAATATCCATATCTTCTCTTCTTTCTGCACATAAAAATATATCATCTGCAACCCCCCCCCACCGATAAAGTATATACTCCTTTGCCACCTATTAATGATATCTGTACCTCTCTTCCTAGTCTTTCTATTGCTTTTTCCATTTCACTCAAAAACAACAAAAACAAAAGCTCGTCTGAGCTATTGGTACACTGTCTGTGTGCATTTTTGTAACTACAAGCTTGTTAAAAGTAATGTCACGTTATATATGACTTGCTTTTTTAATTATTATTATATATATACTATACATCAAATTTGGAAAGGATAATAAAGAAATAATAAAATATATGTGTTTTTAAAATATTTTTAAAAAAAATATGATCATGTAAAGTGCTTTGAGACAAATTTTAAAATGTATTTGCAAATTTTTTTTTTTTTTTTTAAACACGATTGCGCATAGTAATAAAAAATGAGAAAATTGTTGCTCACATATCATAAAATGTATTAAATTTATGAACTTTAATATTTGAATATTTACATTTTTTATTAAATAGCATATCATTGAAGATATGTACTTTGACACAGCAGAAATCATGGCTTCACTGGAAGTCCTACCAATGTTATTAAGAATCTAAGACTTAATAATGAAGCAATACTTAAAGTTGAGACCACATAGTAAAGTATAAAAAAATGGGTTCTGGGAATAAAACAAATTAAAAATGAAATAAATGGGTGAGGCAACAAACAGGTATTATTGGCAAAAGAGATGACAATAGACAGGCAACTGAAATCTTAAATTTTGATCCCAATGAACTGAAAATACCACAAGTGAGATGGATGGTTAATGTAAGAAAAGTTACTATAGTGTTGTAAAGAAGGGGAACTGTGGTTTAAATAATTGGATTAAACTTAGAAACGACTTTATCCAACAAATGATTGATAATGTTTGAAATAATAATGAAGATATTAGTTCATAAATATGGTGCAATATTGTTATGGTGTGTCTTTTTTTTTCCTAGTTGAAAATTAGTTTATTGAATTACAAGAATCATATGGCAAAAGAAATATTCAAGCAACAAAAAAATTCAGTAGCTAGATAATGATTATAAGTAATTTAGTAGCTAAAATATTGAAAGGAGTGAGATATTTTATTGCAAAATAACAGTTTTCATACTAGCCAATGGAAAAGTGCTGGTTCAGCAGAAATGTATTCTGGGAATTTTTTTTATCCTTTTCAGGTGCATGGTGAAGTTTGGAATATATTTAAAATATTAAACATAGAAAAAAGAGAAAAAAATTAAATTAACATCACCATATGGTTGCATTTGAAAAAAAAATTTAATATTTAAATATATTTAAAGTTTATATCAGGCTAAATCTAATATTTCACAATCTCTAGCCTAATTAATGAATAATAATCATCATTAATGTTTTTTTACATAAAGAGGATGGTATCAAATGTATGAGTGCAAAAAAAACTGACATCTTTAGATTAAGTTATTGCAATAAAATAAAAAAACCAAAACAGTATTAAATCTGAAAAAAAAAAATCTAATTAAGTATCGTTCTCTTATTTATTTCTTTTTTATGAAAGGCATAGTAATATAGGAGTTGCTGCGTCCATAATTTGGGGTTCAATTTTGAATGAAAATTTTTCGGATTCAAAATAAGTAAAAATTGTGTTTTTAAATTCTACTATCTATCTGATCACTGTTCAGCAAATGAATGTCTATCCTCATCTCGATTATAAAACAAGGGGGAGGGGGTCTGTAAATTCAATCCCTTAACATTTGATTAGCCTAGTGAGTACTGTCTCCTGCACTGTTCCTATACAGAGCTATATTGCAAAGGCTTGTGTCCTGCAGTGAACTAATTGTAATTACATTGTATTAGCCTAAAATAACTAATAGAATCTTAATATTTGGACCTACCTCATAAATTCATTCACTAATACCGATTTTTTGCCTCTTCTTATTTAGTGTATAGTAAATAGAAATATGAAACAGTCTCTAATTGAATGACTGTAGGCTGAGACATTATTTAACAGCATCTTTGTTATCAAAACAATAAATGAGAAAGCACTATTCTACAGGGTTTGTAATGGCTGGTTGATGAGATTTTTCATGATTCAGTAACCAGAAAAATAATGTTTATTTGATACTCATGTACCACGAGATCATTTTAGGTTATAAAGCAAACATTAAATTTAGTAGTATAGATTCAAAGTTCGTATCAAGCTAAAGATGAGCCCTAAAAAAAATTCTTTTTTAAAAAAATGTTTATTCAAAAAGTCGAGTCAACGCTCCCCCTTCCTCTCAATCATATAATTAATTTTTCCACATTACTTCAGAAATCCTTGTTTTCTACATTATAACTTTTCTATTTGGTTTTTTTAATGGGAAAATAAAATCAAAATAATGGAAATATTTACTGTTACTACGTGATTTATCCCTATCGTCGTTTTTTTTTTTTTTTTTCAAAACTTTGTAGGAGAAAATTATTTTTTCCCATAAAGACTGAACGCAATCACTGTACTGTACATCTCCAAAACTATTATTAAAATTATATTAATTTAAGCAGAATAAATCAAGCATTGGATATTATCTTCGATACACCTTCTATTATCTATTAATGCTACTTCCCGCCCAAAAACACTTTTCAGCCCCTTAAACATCAAAAGTTTGCCAACCTCTTAATGGAGTAAACACACATGTGATTTGATTTATCAACAGACTTCTCAAGTGCTAAAAAATCTTTATCAGAGCGGTTTAGGAAATACGAAAGACCTTTGATAGGAGGGGATAATATTACGAAGGTGCTGATGGAAGATCATTAACCCAATTTGTTCCAGGCTGTTTGTTTTTAGTTTCTATGGTAACGAAAGCACTTTTTCCAGCATCAACATCTGAGCTTGTCATCGTGTCTCCTTTTTATGGTCATTAAGTCGTTCGTTTAATTTCAATTTATAAAAACTTAATAGAATTCTTTATAAAATGCTTACATAATCTACAGTAGATATATATGTTTGTGCGTACATATATATATAGGATCATTGTTTTAATGATTATTGCACCGCATGGAATATTATGACTGGAGTTTGAATCTAGAAACTTGATTGATTTTTTAAAATTAAACCCAATTTAAGGATTTTTTTTCAGGTATCGCACCCATTAATATTGGCCAACAAATCTAGCTTTCCATTAATTGGTCAGTATAAGGGTAACTAGGTATTTTTACTTAAAGAGTAAAGCTAGGAAAAAACATGAATTATTACCAACAGTATTACATTAATGCATTAAATGTTTCTCCTTTATTACTTACACTAAAAATAGCTTTGTCTAATTAGCTTTATGTTCAAATACACAGAAGATCCTTAAAAGTACATCAGTGATTATAGCACTTATGATATATATGGATGTAACGTGGACACTAGAGGGAAATATAGACACCTCAGTTAACACAATAAGCTATGTTAGGAGTTGTAAGAAGAGATTGAAAATAAAATACATGAATGAGAGAACAAACAAGTATCACTGACATCATTTGAAAGAATTAAAAATCTGAAATAGAACTAAATTTAAAATTAGGTCCCAAGAAATTTTAAAGACCCAGAAAGAGACTACATGTGAAATGTATGATGAAATAAAAAAATTAGCTGATGTAATGTGGGAAAGAGAGGTTATAAATCAAAAAAAATTGCTTGAAATTTGAAGATATATATACATCATGCAATGGATAAAAAGGATGATGGTGGATTAAAAATGAAATAGAAGCTACTAGGATAAAGGAATAAGTGAAAGAACATTAATAATGGATAGAGGTGCTGTGTTGGGCATTAAACAGAGAGAATAATATTTGCACAAGAAAAAAATTGTTTGAATAGTGCTAAAAAAGAAATATTTAGGAAGGGCTTTGTCTTGCAGAGAATTAAAAAAAAAATTGAATGTTTTATTGCTCAAGGGTTCATAAAAAGTTTAAAGACTGTTGGTGACTGAACTGAACCTTCAACCATGAACTTTGAGCAATCTACCACTGCACTGACTCACAAAAACAGTGCTTGTAGAGAATTAATAATTGCTGGTAAAGTATGTATGAGAAAAAAAAATGTATTTTTATTAAGGGAACATTGTACTGCAATCGTTTTTTTTTTTTGCTTTTTAAAACCAAGTTATACACTTATTTTTAATATTTTGCTTACTGGAACTTTTATGAAAATAAATTTTGGCAATGTATTTTACTATCGTAGCCAAAAGACTGAAAAATAGCAACAGTATATATATATAATATTTAAATACATGTATATTGTCTATATTAAACTTAATGTAAAAAGGGACTTGAACTCAGACTTTCAAGCTTCTTCCAGCTATCCAATTCATCTTATACTACTGAAACACGTGACCACATACATGTAAAAAAGATCTACCAATTTAGTATTTTGTGCTGGTTCACACCACAATCTAGAATACATAAAATATTCTACAAAGACAAATAGCGTATAACCATGATCGCTTGCCATGCTAATAAATGTTGGCATGTTAATCAGTTATTTCCATTTTATTTAATGAATAATATTATGTTAAATCAGTAAAATTTAAATGTTATGAATGGGAGGCAAGTCTGCTGCATAGACAAGCTAGATTGGGTTTTTGTTAAATAGATGTCAGTTTTAGCTAACTAGTCTAGTATTTGAATTATTATTATTGATAAGAATGTGTGGTTGGTATCTGTAAATTCAGGTTATGAGTTACATCTGATTCTCATTCTTATATAATGTGTTAGTATTAGTTGATTGTAACGTAATTTGTAACTGCTGATCCCTTACAATCATTATTTTATTTAAACAGTGATGTGTGGTAGAAGTCCTACCATATGCCATCCATTTTTCTTTCATATGTGTATTAGCCATATGCATGCAATTGCTGGTCAATATATGCTATACATGTGGCAGGGGTAGTTAATTCCTACCATAGGCATACAATTATCACATGTATTTACTCATATATAGACACCATTGTAGTACAGATACAATTTCCTGAATTTTACAATTATTTTATTACCTATAGTGTATTAATAGCATAACCTGTAATTGATCACAACATTCTAGTAGTAAGATCAACCTTAATTTATAAGCTTGTATCAGTTAGTACTAGAACAGTGATGATGATAGTTGAGAACAGTGAGAAGTCTGTGTAGTAGGTTGGAATCCATTCAAACAATGAACTTTAATAATATTCTACTTTAATAATATTCTACATTGATAGTATCAAATAGTAGTTATTTTAAAATATTGAATTGTTACACAATTGTATACTATATCTGTGTATTATTAAGTTAATCTAAGAAAATTTAGAAATATTTATTTACATAGGTTAATGTATAAACTAATTAACTAGAGTCATGCCAGTGTATGTTTGTGTTGTATATATGTGAATAAATAGTGTTGTCTCATTATTTTTGGCAGTTTGTCAACTTTATTTGCAATCAATAATGTAAGTAAGTAGTTTAAGAGTCTTTTGTTTTCTCCTTGATCTTAGAAAGCTATAAAGGAGAAATTTGGTATTTAGTGATATCAGAATATGGGATGCATGTGGGGATTGCCCTCAGCTGATTTGCATGTGGATTGTGCAAAACTGTGTTACAATACACATGCACACACACACTATATATATATATATATAGAGAGAGAGAGTATGGAAAATGGGGAGAGGGGGTAATAAGGGAGAATCTAGGGTTATAAAGTCACACAATTGTGTAGCAATTTGTAACAGTATATGGGCGGAATTAAGAGAATATGGGAAACCCTCATCAACCCCAAATTACAAAAATATAAAAATTAAATATAAAAGGAAAGATAATGAATATAATAAGTCAGAAAAGTAAAATCAATAGTCAATCTTGTGACTAGATTTGCAAGTGGTCCACTAGAGACCAGGCTAATTATTTATCCACTGCCAAGCCTAACACAGGACTACAAACAATCATCTAGATGTACATACTTAGGTGCTACTCCATCAAAATACAATAAGTCAAATCATGCTGAGAGACTAAAAACATCCTGACTATCATCAATGTTCTGGTCACTTAGTATTATTAATGTTCTGGCCAACTACAAACTAAATTTCTAAAGAAATAATAAATAAAATAAAATGTAATACATGGACTTTAAAGGATATCCATTTGGCACCAACCAGGATCATTGTCATCAGAATGTCCATAACACTAAACAGAAACCCCATCCATATAAGTTATGCACAAATCTAACTCAGGAAGCAAGAACTCTAAAAGATAAATAAATAAATAAAGCACCAAAGCACCTTATTATGAATAACTTTAAATAATTTCTAAGTTTATCCTAGTATAAGTAAATAATTTTATTGGGATCATTTAAAAAATCATAGAACCCTAGCTGTCAGAAATAAAGTCACACACACTGTAATTTATTAAACAGGAGTTGTATAGAATAAAGAAGTTAAGACAAAATATTTTTTTAAATAATTATTCAATAACTAACTGATTAACATTTAAAAAAATAATGTGGTTGTATGAAATTTTAAATCTTCATTTCATCAAAAAAAATATACATTCATAAAAATTATAACAATTGATTTCTATTCATAAATTAACTTTTAATTCATTAAATTATTTTTTTTAAATAATAAAGAGTTGGAAAAACATTTTCAAAACCAAAGGTAACAATCTTTGATTTAGCTTGAATAATCTTTTGTTAAGTTTTTAGGAGGGAAAATGAATGAAAAAAAAAAACATGTCAAAAAAATTAAATTTACAAGAAATTAAATTTTCTAAAAACTCTTTCATAATTTTGACAAAAAAATTGACTAGATTTTTTAAAAAAATATTTCACAATTAAAAAATATTAATTTAGTTAAAATATTTAAAATTATCAATTCTTACAAAAAATATTCCTTTTTTTTGTATAAAAAAATCTTTTTTCATATTAATAAAAATATAGTGTGTATACAAAATAATCCCTTTAACGATGGTTTGATTTTTCTGTGGAAGCCAATTGAGTTTCTCCTTGAAGATTTTTTTGACATGTGCATGGTTTATTTGTTTTTTTCTTTGCTTGAAGTGCATTGGCTTAATCACTAATATTACTATTACATAAAAAACATAGTGCTATATAAAATAATATATCATTAAAAATTAGCAAATTTCACACATTTATTTCCATTAAAATTTACAGGTAATACTAACATAGATAGAGAATAATATTCTTGATTGAAGACAAATTTGCAGATTACTTTAGGGGGTAACTTTTTCTTTATATTTTTATTCCAATGAAGGCAGATTACATGGGGAAAGATGATGTCTAGCTTTTAACTGAATTTAGCAGGTTTTCATTATAGAAACTATTTTTATGACTAAACTCATAGTATGCTAAAAGCTTGATTAAAACTTCTGTTATTCTATGCAATAACTTGGTAAAGACTTGTGCTTGTTTCTTTATCAGCTGGATTAAGACTCGATTGCTCTCTCTTCAACCACTATGTTAGGTATATCTAATTTTTACCAGATTCTTGGGTCTTCTGACTTATTCACACTCCCATTTTTTCTACAACAATTTTGAATTTAAACCAATCACAATCTGTCTCTAACCAATAATTTTTATAACAACCAACTAGGTAAAGTTTTGCAAGTACAATTGTTCAGATATTTCCCTATTTAATTATAGATGTTGAAAAACAAGTCAAGAACTTAAATTAACATCATCAAATTCTTGGCATTCCTTTTTAATTAAAAAAATTTTATTGCAAAAAACAAAAACAAGATAATCAGTTAATTACACTGATTTGATTTTTTGCAATGAGAAATAAAAAGAAAAGAAAAACAAAAACTCTAATTAAAAATAAAATTTACCAAAGTATTAAAATCTTATTTTGTTTTTTAGTTTAAAAATACTCTTAACATAAAACTTTATCTCTCTAAAAATGTTAAAATTAAATGTTAAACAATTTACTAATCTACTGGTCAAGTTTATTTATTTGACTAACAAAACCAATAGGCTAAGGAGAAGCCCACTACCAGAGGATGCAGTGTTACCCTCTCTTGTGTTTAACTTTCTACCTGAGCCTCCAAGTCTCAATCATCCAACCAATATCCTTGATGATACATGGATATTCTTCCCAGTATAGCATGCTTAGCTGGATCGAAGATGGATTTCTATCTCAGGGTTTTGCACAGCTCCCACTTACAACACAAGGCAGTTCCCAGTCTTACATTAACTATTGATTCATATAAGTATATAAATATTGGCTTATATTATATTATACAAATTACTATTCAAAAATATGAGATGAAATCTATATAAAAATGGAGATGAGATAGCTAGCACTTACATTAAAGAATATGATGTATTTACATTAAATACATCTTTGATTAACAATTAATATGAAATGATAATGGTTTTGCTGATTTTTACATTAGTATAGGTGATAGCAATTAAATAGGTATATGTTGCTTTATTATCAGTGCAGATGCTATGTTTTCTGGCTCATTCTACCTAGATTTTATTTATACATATATTAGTAAGGTGGCTTGTGGGTGGGTTCGAATATAGGTGGCTAGAGATCACAAATTTGGAGCAAGGATAGCTTATAATAGTGAATGTATTGAGATATAGTGACTTTATCTTTACTCTCAGAGATCTATGGGTTTTTAATGGATGACAGATTGGCTTTTGTGATCTGAGGTAGTGATTCAATTTTTCTTTAGTGGATGGTCCTAGGCTTTAGAAGTGTGTCTGCTTCTAACCATATGTGCATCTAATTTTGGAGAGAATGTAAGCCAAAAGAGTGCTACAATTGGGGATTTGGGGTCATAAAAACTCTCCAGTTCCTGCAGGACTTGGATCAGGGCACATCCTGAGATCAATCTCCTGGGCACTTGGATAGTGGTCTTCCCTTATGCAGTTTGACCAGAATATGAAGAAGAACCATGTTTAAAAATATATGACTTATTCTAACTTAGTCCTGTGATTAATAACTAGTAATGCATATATTATGTATTCAAATATACGGACTTAATCAGTGTTCATGGGGTTATTAACAAGGACCCTAACCAACCAATATTATGCCCTCCAACTGCTACAACATGATATATATATATATGTACATTAACCCACACACAAGTATTCATTATATTTATAATACTAATAAACCAGATAAAACTTTAAATGGCCAAGAGATTTTATATATACACCTGGGTCTCATTTTATGCGATAGATAGGTTCCTCAGAAAACACGCGCAAACAAAATCATGCAAAAATAGATGTAACTTACCTTGAAAAAGGGGGGATACGGACTGTGATTTTTCAAAACTCGCGTAAAAGCAAAGCACCAATGTAAAATTTACTTTAAAATTCGTGCAAAAAAAAAAATAAGGAAATAAAATATGACTAATAAAAAATTTCAAATTTGAAAAAAATGATACAAGACAAACTTTTTTTAACTATAATATTTAATTTTATTCAAAACAATATATTTTTAAGCATAATTTACAGTAATTTATATTTTTTTATACACATTTTAATTATTATCACTATTTGCCGGTAAACAGGTTCGTTTGCAAACTAATAAAAAAATCAGATTCTTCACAAGATGAAATACAACTAGCGCCAACGTCACTCTCATGTTGTGTTAATTAATGGTTTTCTGGTGACAATGTAATTAGTAATTAATCTAACAACTAAAAATTAAATTCTTATTTTTGTCTTTAATTTTCAATTTTAATTGTGCTCACCTTTTAAAAATAAACTTGCGGACACTAAATGATTAATAATTGATTACGTTCTTTTTTAAAAAGCAAAAGCAGAATGTGATTTAAAATGCAAAATTAACACGCACAATGTTTGAACAAATTTACATTACAATCTTGTAAAATTTAATGTGTGTATACATAAAATGTGGAAATCATGATTTTAATTTCATTATTGCATAAAATCTTACTATTATAAAGCACTGAAAATATTGAAATTACTAAGTTGAAAGTCGAATTTCAATAATGTGCTATTACTTTCAATATAACATAAGTGCGCGAAATTTATTATTTAAAGTAATAGCGCAATATCGGAGATCAACTTCCGGTGAAACACGGATCGCGTAACTTCAAAATCGTGTTAAATAAGTCTGCGTAAAAAGAGACCCAGGTATATAGGATGGACGGGCAATTTGTTTAGGCAGTCAAAGAATTTAATTTCACAAATTTAATCAATCTTTTTTTTTCTGGTTAACACTCTTGCTCAATACATATCTTTTACTAACCTTAACACAGTTTGTGGACTGTGGGGGTTTACATATATAATAAATTAATATCAGTTTTTTTTTCTTTTTTACTAACAACATTTTAAACTATATGAGTTACAAATAAAAGATTTCTTTAGTATTTCTGCCATTACTATTTCTGTGTGTTTATCCTGCTAAATGAATGAACCTGGATGGCATTCACCATTTATTAATAACTAATTTATTAGTAGGCAATTTATTATTAAATAATTTATCAATTTTAGCCACCTCATGGTTATTTATATATCATTTCATGGGACTTTCAAGTACATAATCATTTGTTCTTATATACAATTAAAGTATTGCCTCACCACCCTTCTGACAGGCTGTATATTATACAAAGCAGCATAATTAATCATTATTATGATGAGGGTATTAAAGCTTGCTCTGAAACTTAATTAACGGTATATTCTTTAATCTTATTTTTAAAATTCTTATATAATAATAACTTTGGTGTCTTCTTGACTCAGCCACATTAACTCTTAATTCCCTCCATCATTCAAAGTGATAATAAAAAAAATATTAAAGTAAATAATAAATACATTTTATATGGAGTATAACCCTAGACCAGCAAAGCTGGCTTAATAATTAGAAAGAACATATACAGATTATATAGAGGTTATATAGGCCAAGACCAAGCAATCGTATTTTGTTTAAATTAGTTACAATTATTTATGAATGAATATTATAAAGTGTTAACAGCATTCCTTCGAGCAAGCTCCAATCTGATAAGACTGATAACTTTCAGTCACACAGTAATTTTAATGCAAATTTCAAAATTTATTACACAGTTAATAAATTCTGTAATCATTCTCTCAAATGTAAAAATATTAATCCTCCCTATTCATTAATACTCTTTTCTCTTTTATATCTCGTACTTTGCCTGGGGTGGGTTTTCCAAAATAAATGATAGGTTTTGTCCTAGTGTACCATCTTTCTTATTTCCCTTAATAATGTATTTACTGTGCACAGGATGTATACGTGTGAAACTGCAATTATTTTTGCACAGCTAGAGGGACACAGCACTTGATTTGTGTTTCTTTAAATACATTATAACTACTCTCCCATTGTTTATTCCCTTTTAACATTTTTTCTTTCATTAATTTCTTTACTACTATTTCCATTTCTCAAATATTTTTAGCAATGAAATATTTTTTTTTTTTATTTAAGATTATTTAACCTGATTAATGACTAAACTAATAACCCTTTTTATCGTGCAATTGCACACACACATGCACTTATTTCTAATGTATGTGGGTTTATATATTAAATAAATCATTTATACATGGGGAGATAGGTTTAAACTTAACTAACATGAAGCCAGCATATTTACTGGTAGATATGCACTGCTTCAATAAAAAGGAGAATTTTTCTTTTTTCTCTTGGTTCATATTTTTTAAATTAAAAGCAACTAGTAATTAAATAAAATTATTGGAGGGAGAACAAAAGAAATTATTTATATGATTTTATACTTTTTTTTTTTTTATGTGTCATAGCATCGTCCGGGACGAGAACCTGCAACCCGGGCAACTGCCTACGAGGCAGTCACGCTGACCTCTCGACCACCAAGCAAGACTTTTCTCTCTCTTTTATTAACATTTACAATTTACAATACATATTAAAATATGCATATTATAATTTAAAAAAGGGTCGACAATTATTTTTAAAAATTGGATAGAATGTTCTTACTATCATGTGGAAAGAAAATAAAATATTTAAATCTGATCCATTATTAATATAAAAATATGCATGGGAAAATTAAATACTATTTTCCCCATTAATTAAATAATTCTACCCTCAAACCCAAAGAGAAAACTGCCAATTATCTTTTTATTTTTAATAGAGCATCAATGTAATCAACTGATTACAACATATTACTTTATACATTCTTCATAATTATGAGGTCACCTTATTTTTTCATTATTTTTTATATTAGTAACTTTATGTATCCAATTTATTATATTCATTTTATTTCCAAATACATTGCTTAAAAGTCTCTATGTCTTATCCCTTTTTACCATTTAAGTTTTTGCATTGTGTATGTGAGGTCCTCTGATCCAGAGCTGATTAAGATTGTTAGGCATTAGAATACTATGATCTTAGTTTAATCATTATTGATAGAGAGTATTTTCTGACATCTTCATAGCATAATTTATATAGTATATTGTAAACTTTAACCAGCTTTTTAGTGCAGTGGTAATGCAAATAACATGGAGTGCAAACAGCTTCTAAATGAAAGTTCACTCTATCACAATGAACTATTCAATTATTATTATTAGAATACATATAAAGCACATATCATATAATAAGACTGATAATTCCACCACTGAAACGTAATGAATTACAGCATGCCCAGCATGCTGGTTCTGAAGTGTAAGGTCTTCAGATAAATTCCACTTCTAGTCCAGTGCTCAAACTTCTTATGAATTCCCAAGCAATAAACCATTCAATTAATTTATTTTTAATTAAAGGTATGAGTAAAGGCATTTTAGACATTGAGGAGAAATTGAAAATATTGACCATAACCTTAATCATTTTCATCCCTATATGAAGCAGTGTTTTTATTGCCTTTAATTTATACTATATATAATATATCCAATCATTCTTAACTAGAGAGTAAAACAATAGAAGAAAAACAATAGCCTTTACCACGTAGCACAGATCCAGCTGGATGAGTATTATCTTATTTTCTTAATTTTCTCTTTCAGAAAGATAGTAAGGTTTTTGCATCACATTAGACTATATGATTCATTTATATATATATATATGTGTGTGTATATATATATATATATATATATATATATATATACACACATGTAAATATATGTGCTTGCTATATGTGTGTATATTTAAAATGCATGATTATCTTCAGCTAAATGTATATAGTTATAAACTTTCATGACAGAAATTATTTCTCCAAGTTAATCTATTCCATTTTGAATTGAACCAGATTTGAAGAATTTATTGTAATATTGGCTTAAAATTTTTGATTTAGTTTTAACAATAAAGCATTTGTTTTCTAATCTATTTAACTTTCAATCTGCATTAATTTGAATATTGTTTGGTGATTGGTTGACTGACTACATTATATGCATTTTAATGAACTATGCCATTTTGATTTTTTTTTTGGCATTTTGATTTCTGCATACGATTCTAACTTTTTCTAGATCAAAGGCATGGCCTAATGTTTTCTCATGTTTTAAATACACGGACTTATATTCATCTTTTTTAATGTTTATTATATGTGAACATGTGTCAAATACTGTGACATTTCAGGTTAATTTTTACTTTCTCCAAAATATGTGAAGTTACATAATAACTTCTGCCACATTCATATCCATATACAATATTTGGGTGATCATTTGTATTTATTTTATTCATTGGAGTTATTTATAAATCTACTGCTGATTTGAAGTCTGCATTAAATTTTTTTTAAGCCAACAAACATCACATGATCACCATTTCCTATGCTTGCTCATAACCAACAGGCAAAACTTTCTATATGTATTGCCATTAAATGCAATCCAGAGTAATCAATGGATGCCAGAAGGCTTGTGCATAAAATCCCCACCTAGTGCCTATTCATCCAATATCCCCAGACTAGTTTCTGACTTGTGGCCTTCATCAGTGAGGATCTAAGGCATAAAAACCCATGATTTATTACCTTTACATTGTGTGTTGCCTTTATTAATATAAATATATTAAATTTAAGCGTAAACAGATAATATATAATAACGTGAAAGCTAAACACCTTCAAACAGATACGCTTTAAAAATGCTTATGTGACAGCCAATCAGATGGAATAATGGCATCACATGGGACTCTTCATTCAAAATGTTTTAGTCTGGCTTATTTAAATATAATTGAGGCATAGATTAAGATGGGTCCCATCTTTTTTTAATAGTTCTGGCTTGTGTTTTAGAATTTAGAGTCCTATGTGATGCCATTATTCCATCTGATTGGCTGTCACATAAGCATTTTTAAAGCGTATCTGTTTGAAGGTGTTTAGCTTTCACGTTATTCTTTATTAATATAATAATTATAATAAACAACCATTTAACTAATTCCAAAAAAAGGAAAGAAAGAATGGATAGAGAGAAAAAACTGCTCTAAAATGAGTTTTGTAATTACTGCACCTATATTAATCTGTGAACTATAAAAAAAAAAACTAATCCATACTTTTGTTTATTTGATATTTTGTGATACAGTCCTTTAATTTCTTCAGTAGAAAACATTTCTTTCTGAAATCCTTTAATACCACATCTATTTGTAGCTCTCCAATGTATTCTAGTCTCTTCCAAATCTTTCCAATAGATATATTGCACTTTTGTAGAATGTCTTTAAGATAATGTAGATGGAGTCTATCTGTTCTACAAAATCAATGCAAAAACTCAGCATAAAACATTCTTTTAAGAAGGCTTGCACCATACACTCATTTCACATACCCAATTAGACAAATATATAGGTTTATAATAATGGACTCTATAGTATATATCCAGCAAGATGAACAATTGATTGGTTTTCTGATCCTGCTATACCTATTTTCAAAATTTTATGAACATTCTTAAATGAAACTTTTCTTATACTTTATTGCACTGAAAAGATGCCCAAGTTTCACTACCATATAGTAAATTGAATAAAATAACATAGATAGAGATAAATTACTTACACTAATAATTTCCTTATGAGTCTGTGTTCTATTTCAGTATCTAATAATTATTACTCTGTGCAGTTATCTCAGTCATGCAATGGGAACTTACAAATCAAAAGTTTGGGGATCAATTCTCAAATCAGTAAGATAAAAAAATAGTCAAATGGTTTTCTGCTCAATATTTCATCCTCAAATATCATACAACTTAACTATCAATGAATCATGGTATCACACACTTATACAAATGAGTATAGCCATTGCCACTATATTTAGATATACATTTTGTGATGACTATATAAGCCACTCTATAAACTATAAATATATTCACTATAAAACAAGTTTGTCCATTTGTATTTGATACTTTTCATTGCTATCCATTAATTTCTTCTGCAACAAACATTTTTTTCTCCGTGTCTAATTATAACTAGCTTTCCAATGTACTTCATCCTTTACCACATCTTTCCACTGAAAACAATTAACATTGCATTACTTATATAATAGTACGATATTATAGAAATTCTCTCTTATATAAAAATTAGAATATAATATTATCTGTTAAATAATAAATTATTATCAAGGAAATGGTATATTAATTAAAATAACTTAAGTTCCAGGAGATTTAAGAAGATTTAAAATGTTTACATATATAATAATTATTTACTATATTAATTAGTAAAATGATACCGATAGATCTGATAAAGATTTAATACTCCAGAAAACTAGAAATTTAAAAATCATAACTTTAAAATAAAAGGAGAGAGAAGAAATTAAAAGAACAACTAGAGAGAAGATACAAGGAAATAGGCTGTTACTGGAGTAATGAAGAACAACTAGGTGGATCTTTACCTCACTCTCATCACGAAGACTTAAAAAAATCAGACTGCATTTTATATAGGTTATCCAGTTTTGTTTTATTTCAAGTATATTTTAAACTAATACGTTTGATATTATTATGAAATCAATATACATATGTAAAGCTAAATTGTTATTATATATTGCCCTGTATATAGTTATATAGTAATATTAGTGTTAGAAACATAATTTATGATTTCCTTTCTTGTTTACGTAAGTTGCTAAAATATTGTGAGGCCCTTAAAACATGGCTGTTTAAGCAAGTATTTAGATAGACGCAACTCATATGAGTATTATTTTTTTAATATTTTAAATTACACGTTTTCTTTCGATTTTATCTTCTTGTTCGTTTAGTAAGGGCACTAATAATCATCAGCCTTCGTGCCATCAACCACATTCCTGATGTGACTTTGGTAATTATCTTAATAATCATTAGCCTTTCATGCCAAAATCTCATGGCCGCGATAATGGGGTTGAGTGTTTTTTCAATCGTATTTCGATTCTTAATTATATGCACAGCACTTTGGATTCCACATTCTGATTTTTTTAAAAACTTTTTATTCTTTCTTTTTTTACTATTATTTGAAATTAGAATAAATGTACTTATTTTTGAATGGCTGACAATGTTGATACACAATAAATATAAAGATGTGATATGAAAAACTCATAAAGCCCAACTAAATTAAGAAAAATAAATAAAAAATTCAAAACAAAGCAAAACTCTCTATACAGTAGTGCCATCTTGTGCTAACAAGAACAATCAATGGATGCCAGAAGGCTTGTGCATAAAATCCCTATCTAGTGCATACTCATCCAATATCCCCAGACTAGTTTCTGGCTTGTGGCCTTCATCAGTGAGGTGCTCTTGTTAGCACAAGATGGCACTATTGTATGGAGAGTTTTGCTTTGTTTTGAATTGTTTAATAACAATTATGTGCTAGTATGAGATAGTGATCATGTGATGTTTAGTGGTTTAAAAATAAATAAAAATGTAATATCTAAAAAACAAATCAATATTACTGGAAATCAGAGATGTAATTCAACATCTTTTATTCTTATCTTTGCAAGGAAAATAAATAAATATGCTTTTTACTATAATGTGACAAAACGTACTCTTGGTCTGCCATGAGAACAATAGAGATGATTTTAAAATGCATTATAAAAATCATGCATGTAATAAAATATATATAGATATATTTTTGCTTTATTTTATGCAATTTTGTTTTGTTGTGCATTTTTTTAATTGACTTTTGCTTTGATTGATTTATATAGGATTTAATCTGCATTCATTTTTATGACATCTTTTTTTCAATAAGGCCTTTGCTCTTAGCATTATTTGCTGGCTTATTTTATTTTGTTTTTATTCTTTTATTTTTATCCTAGTTTTACATTTTATTTCTATATTTCATGTTTTAGTTTTTATTGCTATTTATAGCAATTTTACAACAAGTATTTTATGGATTAAAAGGAAGCTAAGAGAGTAAAAATAAGTGAGATTATCTAAGTCATATAGATTTTGCAGATGATCCTAGTTGTTTATGCTAATAATGCTTCAGAGTTTCAGGAAATGTTGCAAGAGTTATCAGATGAAAGTAAGAAAGTAGGACTGAAAATAAATGTTAAAAAGACTCAAGTAATATTCAATGGATTTTCTCAAAAGAAAAAAAGAAGATTGTTAAAAAGAATTAGAAGAAGTTAATAGCTATAAATACCTTGGTTATATTATTAATACATATGGCAATCAATCTTAGAATTTAATTTGGATGGAGTACTTTTGACAAAAAAAAACCCTTAATATTAAAAGGAAATATTCCAAGGTATTTGAAATGGGGATTTTTTTTTATAACATTGTTTTACCACTTCTTGCTTATGACTCTCAACAGAAGAGCAATTCCAGTCTAGTCAATGAAGTATGGAAAGATGTGCATTAAAAAAAATCAAAAATGAAATATGTGAATGAGAGAACAAACAGATATTGTTATCATTGAAAAATTAAGAGAATGAAATGGAGCTGGGACGGATATATTGTTAGAAGTGATGATGATAGATGGACAATTGAAGTCTTAAAACTGCATCTAAAAGACCAAGAGAGACACCATATGTGAGATGAATGGATGAAATAAAAAAAATTTCTGGTAATTTTTGCAAAAAGAAGCTAGAAATCAGAGAAACTAGATTAAACTTAGATTTTCATTATGCATGGTGGTTGAAAAGGAAGATGGTGACCATTAAGCATTGTAAACAACTTTTTACTAATTTTTTTCATAATACTGTTTTTCCTCATTTTACATTATCATTGTTTTGAATTCCTATTAGAACTGATCTTCTGTGGTCTTCTTTGTCACATTCATTTTCAACCTACAATTTTAGCATTTAGAGGTTCTTTGATGATTGGTGTTAAATCTGTCATTGTCTTGTATCTTTTTAGAACTAAACATTTTTGCTCTGGGGTCACAATAAGTAAGGATTGATTGTTCTTCTTTTATATACCTTGTTTTATGTTTTCTAATCCTCATTTATTTTTCTCTATAAACATATCTAATATTCCATTGCTTTGTCTCTATTGTAGAACATATAGCAAATTTATTAATGCTTGTTTTTTAAATGCACTGCTTGCACTCCTGCTCTTCATCTTTGCAGTTCTAGTGTGCATGTTCTCATGAATATTTTGATAAACAGTATACCCCAGTTAAAAGGTGAATGGTTCCCTCATTAAACTGCCTGCAGTACTGTCTCTGAATCAATACACATTACACAGCAACATATTTTAACTATTATGGCACTACCAGATCTGGTTCACCAGCTATAACATAAAACATGACATTTTTGCATACCACATTTATGCCAACTTGAAGTTTTTACTTATCAATAGAAACTGAATATCAGCATGTAAGAATGTGATGTTTAATTGGTTTTATGAATTGTGATGGCATGTTCTGCATCATCATAAATCTCTTCAATGATCTTTCTGCCATTACAAAATCTTGAAATCACTTGAAGGCATTCTGGTGATTCGTGGTTCTACTGCCATACACAGTTTGAATCATTTAAACCATTTGAATAGCAGTTTTACCTGATAAAAACAAAAGTTAATGCTAGTTTTTCAAATGTGGGATAATCTTTGATCCAGATATGCTAGCGCCTTCAAATGTTTATATTGAATATCAAACTATATTATTACTTAATACATACACTGATTCAAAGAGGCACTGCAAGCAGCTTAGATATATACAGAGGAAATTATTAGCATTACTTTTATACTAGTACCATACAGTGTAGGCGGAAAAGCAGTTTCTATCTTGCAAGAGTGTAGGGTAATGGAAACATGATGAGTCATCAATATGATTGTAGAGATTTGGGTATTGTTTACCTCTAGATCATATCATGAGCAAAGGTTGTTGCTAAATGCAGGTGCAGTAAGATTAGGTGGTCTGTTTCTGCATTGGTGGATGGTTGTGATATGATGAAGTTGAAAAGAGGGATGCACTGATACTAGTTTTCTATTTTTATAACTACACATTATTGTCAATTGTTAGTTACTGAAGATAGCCGATGAAATAAAAATAGGCAGCTTTTTCTACATTTAGCAATTCAGGTTTTCATCCCTTTTAACTTACTGATTCTGAGCTGCATATTATGAAGTAATGAGAAGTCATAATTATGGTTATGGCTTTAAATTGTGTAATTGTAGGTATCTGTAGCACTGTTTAATGTCATTTGACATTAAAAATTTGAATTAAAGTAAATGTTGATTTATTAGTTTTAAAAAATCTGAAGATGTCAGTAGTTAGCAGGAAAAATTACAAGTGATTGGACTAAAGCTTAGAAGATCCTTGTTTCATAAATTCTTTAATGTCATATGTATAAACAAACTTGCAAACTTCTCTTCAATTATTGTTAGCAGTGAACAAAAATATACATTTTTCACATTTTAAGTATTTATGGTTATTTTTAAAAAATATTAATATAGTTATTAAAAAAGAAAGATTTTAATGTTTACACTTTTTATTCTTACTTTGAATTTTTAATCTTTGTATTTAAATAAATCAATAACTCTTATCTACAATATAAATTATACATGCACATATATCTATGTGTCATACAGAAAAAAAAAATAATAGCAATATTTAGACAAGATCACTTTTGGTACCGTATACTAGTTACATGGTGAACCAATTAAATCAGCTGGTTAGCATTCCAGTGCATGCTCAGTGGGGCACTGGTATGCCATTGACAGATACTGCTATTAGACTTGGCATTAAACCAGGCCTCTTTTATCTTTTTCCTATCATTAGGCTAATTGCAGACA
Organism: Epiperipatus broadwayi; assembly: GCA_028023455.1. Lineage (NCBI taxonomy): Eukaryota > Metazoa > Onychophora > Udeonychophora > Euonychophora > Peripatidae > Epiperipatus > Epiperipatus broadwayi. Next base: position 1,964,752 of record JAQFVV010006236.1, read on the forward strand.
TCATTAGTTATTTGAAGATGATTTATTGCCAAGTATAATAATATGAATCAAAGAAAGACATTGATTTTTTAAATTCTTTGTTTAAAATGCAAGTCAGTTTCCCACTTAGCAATTCAATGCAATTTTTTTAAATATGTAAAAGACTCTTGAGTGATTTCTTTTCTCTCTTCTCTTACTAGTATATTGTTATAATTTTTAAATACACAAAAGACTTCAAAACATTCTTTTTTCTTAAATGTTTCATCTCCCTCCTCATTCTTTATCTAGAAGTTGGAAATAATTTTAAAGGATAATTATAGCATTATTCATAAATTAAATAAATTAATTTATTAAAATGGAAAAACAACTTGCAGAATTAATAATTTTTATTTATTATTCATTAGACTAGAGATTACCTATTTAATGAATGATATTTCTACAGTGTAATTTTCACTACACCACACTCACAAGGGATTGTTTTCTATCTGCTTTTAACATTTTGTGGAGGGGTGTAATCATAAACATATGACCCATGATACGAAAAAGATTCATGATCCATAAGATGCACATTTCATGTTGAACTAGCATTTACCATTTGGTCCAGATCACAACCTCTTACACATACCTTTATAATTGTACAGTATAAATATAGATACCCAATTCATCAACATCATCATCAACCATTATCAATCCACTGCAGAATGAAGGTCTCTCCAAGTTTAAACCATCTTCTCTGACCTTTAGCTTCTTTTCTCCACACAATTCCTGCACACTTTCTTATTACTCCATCCATCTCACAAGTGGTCTCTTTCTGGGTCTTTTATAATCTCTTGGACTCCAGTTTAAGATTTTAATTGCCAATTACTAAAGTTTAATTGATAAGTATCAAACTTATTGCCTTCACAATTTGACACAAACCACTTAAGGAAGTTATTATTAATTTTTAATAGTCATTCATTAGACTAGAGATTATTCATTTAATGAATATTTCTATGGTGTAATTTTCATTACATCACTCTCACACAAGGTAGAGACTGGTTTTTATCCACTTCTAACACATTGTGGAGAAATGCAATCATAAACATATGACTAAAGATGTGAAAAAGATCTATAATCTCCAAGATGGACATTTCATGCTGAATCAGCATTTATCAGTTGACCCAGATCACAATCTTTACACATATCTTTATCAATGTTTAATATATGTAGATATATAGAAAACTACTACAGTTTAATTGTCAAGGGTCAATCATGCTGCCCTTACAACTTTGACAGAAACTACTTAATGGAAGTATATTAATATTTTTATTAGTCATTCATTAGATTAGAGATAATCCATTTAATGAATAATATGATGTAGTGAAAATTATACTACAGGAATGTTATTCATTAAATAGATCAGTGATTTTTATTTATTTATTTATAAATGTGTACATAAACTAATTTACTGATTGTAAATGTGTAAAGATTATCTCTGAAAATTTGTCTGGATGATAGAAGTTTTTGAATAATATATTGGTATTCTAATAATAACTTTTTAAAAAAAATCTGCAATCACCAAAATTGTCAAGGTTTGATCCCTGCAATAAACCACTCGTGCCATATTTTTTATAATTTACCTATCTTTGTAGGGCATTTACTGTAATGAAATAGAACCACTTTATACATTATATATAAAATAAATTATTTGTAGAGAAAATATAACCTTTTCCAGTGGTTAACATTATGCTAGATCAATACTCCAACACTGGTTTATTTAATAAATAAAATACTCTCAATCCAAAGCACAAGATAAAACTTTTTAAGAGAAAAGAATGGTCTGTCATTTCTCTTTTACCTAAATTCATTCATATAGGCAAATTTGAAGCACTTTGGAAAGGAATCATGAATACAATTTGTTCTTTTTGTGTGTGCTTTGGACTGAGAGTATTTCATTTACTTAATAAATCAATAGTTTGAATATTAATCTTGTAATTTCAAATTTCTTTCACTATTAATAACTATGTAAAACTTAATATGCTTGATGCATATAATGAAATTAAAATTCCTTTTAATTAAAATAATTTTTCATCATGGTTTAGTGCTTTCAGAGATTTTCTTTCTATAATCATAGCCTTTAACTGTAATAATTTATGCAAATTTATGCGAGTTCATTCAGGTAGTCCATCTTTTCAAAATAGAAAAGCATGTATCTTTTCTGTTTATTGTGTTTACATCTCTCACTATAAACCATGCCTCCTTAATCTTCCTTTTTACATCATTCCTTTCAGTAGAGATTATAGTAGCCTTCATTCTTGCTGAACACCCTTTTGTACAAATATTTGTGTTGAGCAATTCTATTCATTATAGTAGTCTGAGTTTCTCCATAATATACAGCTTTACAGTTTACCTGAGGGCATGCCATCCTATATACTACATGTGGTGTTGCTTGCAAGTCTATCTTGTCCTTGGAATTGTTAATCATTCTATTGGAGTTAGGTGAGGTTTGAAAACCTACTTTAAATTCACCCTGTAATTTCTTGATTAATTCTTTTGCAATCCTAGGTATATATGGCAGACATATATGTTGTTTCTTATCATCGATTTGTTTATTTATGTTTTCACAGAATGTTCTGATGCTTATATTGATAGTTTTGTGATCATAACTAAATCATTAACGTAATGGTTGATTTTTTTTTCTCATGTGTCAGCATCAGCCTGGATGCGAACCTGCTAATCTGAAACAATTGCTTGTAACACAGCTGCCACTGACCTCTCGACCACTAATGCTTGACTAATGGTTGATATCTCTTCTCTTTTCTTCATATTTGCACAAATGGTAATTCCAGAATAAAAAGGCAGACAGCCCTTCCAATTTGTGGGCCCTAGAAGCTTTAGAGTTGGTATGGAAATACCCTCTAATGTGGAGTGGTTTGATTTTCATACTACAATTAAGGCTGATAGGCAGCTCCTATATTATTAATCCAGGTAATTAATTTTGTTTAATTCATTTTTATCTGTGCAATTCAATGTCAGGTTGGTGTATGCTTGCAATTTATTTTGGATTGCTGTGATGATCAGTTTAGGTGCAGTGATGAAAATGTCAACTATGTATCTACAATAAATTTGGGTATAATCTGGTTTTCAAAATAATTAATCACAATACTTGAAGTGATGTCACTGATCAGCAGTCTCATGGGCCATCTGTTATTTATTTTATACCATTTATTATCAAAAGATGCAAGTATGTTATCATCTAACCATTTTATAAATTCAATGATAAATTCAATCTTTTGTTCCAGACAGTGGTTATTATAGAATTCTTCCTCAATTATTCTGACTGATCCTTCTCTGTTTATGGGTCCATAGAGCTCATATATATCCATGGCTGCTAATTTAAATTTGTCATTAATCTTTGCATCTTTAATTAAGTCAACAAATTCAAAAGAATGAAGGTAGCTCAGTATTCGTAGACCACCAGAAGGCATCTAATCATAAATTTGAATATACAAATGCTACTATAATCTCTACTGAAAGGAATGATGTAAAAAGAAAGATTAAAGAGGCATGGTTTATAGCAAGAGATGTAAATGCAATAAACAGAAAAGATACATGCTTGTCTATTTCAAAAAGATGGACTATCTGAATGAACTTGCATAAATTTGCATAAATTATTACAATTAAAGACTATGTTTATGGAGACAGAATCTCGGAAAGTGCTAAGCTGTGATGAAAAATTATTTCAATTAAAAGAATTTTAATTTCACTATATATGTCAAGCATATTAAGTTTTAAATATTAATCTTGATATATGACATAATATTAACTGCTTGGAAAAGTTTATATTTACATCTTTCTCTATTTGATATATAAATTGAAAAATTTTGCAAGTGTCAGTTAAGATAATTTAAAGCAACTTGATTAATTTAAGATCTTCATAGTTTCTTTCCAAAGTTCTTCAGATTTGCCTATATAAATGAATTTAGGTAAAAGAGATAAGAAGGTCTGTTCTTTTCTCTTCAAAGGTTTTATCTTGTGCTTTGGATTGAGAGTATCTCATTTACTTAATAAAACAGTGTTGCACTATTAATCTAGTGTTTTATATAGAAAAATGGTTTGTATATTTAATCTCAGTATTTACCTGTAAAAAATTATATTTTTAAGCCAATAGACATCACATCAAACTAGTCTGGGAATATTGGATGAGTAGGCACTAGATGGGAATTTTATGCACAAGCCTTCTGGCATCCATTGATTACTCTGGCTTGCATAGAGTGGCAATGCGTATAGAGAGTTTTGTCTGTTTTAATAAAATTATATATGTGTATTATTAAGTATTAAATAGAAACAATATTCAATTTTCCATTGGCCATCGTTTAGTTATTGCTTTTAATTTAGATCAAAACCATGAGACTGCCTGGAGACTTAAATCTGCTTTTAAGCGATTACTCAATGTACAAACACATATAAAACGTACAAAGCAATAGAAAATCCCAAGAATTGTAAATGAAAAATTATATATATATACACATTACAGTCATTTGCATGTTATTTATCGGTAAACAAATATATTGACCTAGTTAAAATATTCTTTAGCATCGTACTCTAACATCAACTTTCAATTTTCATTCTTGAAGAAAGATAAAAAAAAGTCCGGTGGATTGTTGTCAATGTTAGAGAAGTATCTGGGGGTGGAGAAGGAGTGTCCTGGAGTAACAAGCTATGCAAAATCAATCTTGTCACTTGGTACGTGACCAGATGTCCCGCAGAGATTCTGATTCACGCACTCTGCATCCTGCAGGGCAATCTACATTTTTTTTTAAACTTAAAAAAAGAGCGAGAAAGAAAAGAATGCTGAAGTGCCTTCTCCGGTACAGTTTTCAACAAGTTCACTGATTCCAAAGGAAGTGCTTTGAATGAATTGATAATTATTGAAATAAATAATTTCTTTTGTCTAAAGAAGACGAACATATCTGCTTGACTTGCAAGTTTAAATAAAACATAAATTTTATAAAAACTAATTCCCTTAATATTCAAATTAGTTTTACTCGGTTTAAAAAGCAATTCCTTTTTTTTTTTTTATCAATAGCTTAAATTTCTTTTTATCAAACATTTAAAAATGAATTCAATGTACGCATTCTAAAACTGTGAGAAATAAATATTTTCACGAAAGATATACAATAAATCTAGAGGCAGGAGCATAACAATAAATTGTTAATATAAAAATTACCGGTATATAGCTTATTATAGTACTATTATTATTTTATTTTATTTTTTTAAAAAAGTCATCTCTAGAGACCATTGCACATTATTTTATTTTATTTTTTTAAAAAAAGTCATCTCTAGAGACCATTGCACTACAGTGTCTCCTAGCGACAATTCTATAAAACAAAATACAAAACTATGTAGCATTTATTTTAATTAATTTGCAATTAGAACCAAAGAAATTCAAATAGGGTTTAAGGGTGACGACAAGTGTGGTAGTGGTCATTATTTATCCGAAATTTGTAAATGCTATGAAAAACGGTAATGATTATTTAGCAAAGATGTAATTCAAATAATTTATGAATTATGTTTGCTTGATTTTGGTTTTGTAATTCACCATACCGTTGCAGAAGGGCTCCCATGTCGCGATATAGATAAGCCCTTTCATTTATTGAAAGCTATTAATTTATTATTAATGAATAATCTTTTAATATTCATATAAATACCTGCTATTCTTACCAGTTTTTTATTCGCCTCAAATTATGATTGTCTAAATTGTCAGCTAGTTAAGTGCTCGTTGCTGTATTATTATAAAAATATTAATCTTACACTTTTAGTAATAAAAAAATATGCTATACTAACTCTAGAAAAAATTGAGAGGTGAGAGAAATACATAGGAGGTGGGGAACAGAATGCAGGGAAGGTTGAAAAACAGAGATAAAGAGAAGAGAGGAACAGAGAGGAGAAAGATGATGATAGAGAGAAGAGAGGATGAAAAAGAGATATGAATGTATCGATTTAATGAATAATATTTCTGTAGTGTAATTTTCACTAATGGATAATCCCTAGTCTAATAAATGACTGATAAAAATATTAATAGAGGTATAGAGTGTAATGTAGCAGTTAGTTATATGATAAGTTTTTTGTGGATTAAAATAGAAGCTAAAGATATAAAAATAAATGGGGATCGCTTAAGCCACCTAGATTTTGAAAATGTTGTGGTTATTTTCATAAATAATGCTTCAGAAAATGTTATAATGCTTATCAGATGAAAACAATAAAATTGAGTTAAACAATACAATAGAATTGATAAATGCTAAAAGGACTAAATAATGTTCAATAATATTTCAAAAAAAGCAGAAAAAAGAGATTGATAATAATGAGTTTGAAGTGAACAACTATAAATACATTGATTAATGTGTAAAACTGATATCAACAGGTGGAAACTAGACTTCATCTTAGTGAACTTCCATTTAAAGACAAAAATTATGAAAGTGCTCAATAAAAAGCTGCTAAAATGAACACTGGTGATATTGTAAGGGATAGTTCAAGACAGAACTATAGAGATGAAGGCCTTAGACTTACATATAAAAAGCAACTATATGTTGTTGACAACCAAAAAACAACTCAATTGACAAGTATAATCTCTACAGAGTGATCTTCACCTAGAAAAATAAAATTAAGATTGAGAGTATCATCATCATCATTAAGCACTATCAATCCACTGCAGGATAAAGTTCAATCCATCTTCTCCGATCTTCAGCTTCTCTTCTCCACACCATCCCTGCACACTTTTTTATTTTATCCGTCTATCTCACATGTAAGGATAAAATAAGAAAGTGTGAGAGTATGTCAAATAAAAAATGGAGCTCCCCCAAAAAATTGATTGCTCAGCATAACTGTGAAATAATAACATTTTAAGAGAATCACCCTTTTTTGTGTGTGTATTGGTTCTTGGTGAAATGCATTTTAAACGTGGCATATCTAGCTCTTAAAACCAAACTCACAAAATCAACATCAGCTTTTTTGAAAACAGTTCAAACAATATTGCAATCACCTTTCAGATATATGACTTTTATTTATGCAGTATCTATAAATTTCTCAATATAACTGGCACAATTCTATTCTTTGGGATTTATCTCCTCTTATTGCATTTACAGATGTAATTTTTATGATAGTTTTTGGGTATATGCAAATAGGTTGACAGTTTTTATAGTTAATAAATTTAAACAACATGTTTATATTTTCTGATGTTAAGCAAAAAATATCATTTAATTCAGATAGAAAGAAATAGAAAAACTCCTATGTTTTGTTTTGACAAAAAATGATTTGCTATTGCCTGTTAATCTAATGATATTTAATCATTTTCACCATACCCTAAAACATGCTTTCAATAGGACATCACATGACTCTTGCTTAAATTATGCTATTCAACAGCAAATTCTTTGTTCCTCACTGATGAAAGCCATAAGCTGAAACTAGTCTGGATATTGGATAGAGCTGCTTTGGATAGGGATTTAATAAAGACAACCATTTTGCACCTATTGATTGATAAAGTTTTCATTAAGTGACAAAATGTGGTAAGAGAAAAAGACTAAAATAAATCTAATTCCTCTTGGAACTCACATTCCTACAACTAAAAGTAAGTTTGCACTGAAATGGAATTTAAGAAAAGCTAACTGAAGACAACATACTGCATATTAATAATTTTTATTAGCCATTCATTAGGCTAGAGATTATCCACTTAATAAATAATATTTCTGTAGTGTAATTTTCACTACCCCATTCTCATGTAAGATATGTATTGGTTTCTATCTACTTTTAGCATCTTGTGGAGAGATGTAATCATAAACATATGACCAACAACATGTGAAAAAGATGTATGATCCCCAAGATATGTATTTCACATTGAACCAGCAATCATCAGTTGGCCCAAACCACAATCTCTTACACAAATCTTTATCATTGTTCAATATATATAGATGGTCAACTACAACAGTTTAAATTGATGGATCAAACTGACCCCCCCTCACAACTTTGACTCAAACCACTTAATGGAAGTATATTAATAATTTATATTAGTCATTCATTAGACTAGCGACTATTCACTTATTATATGTGTAGTATAATTTTCACTCAACTCTCACATATATCTTGAATGTAAATAATAATAAAATCTTTCTCATTCTTTGACTATATGAAATCTAACATAGAGAATATTCCCCAAGGATATCAAAGGCTATTTGGTTGAGACAAAACCAGTAATGTTATTTGTAGCCAAAATTTGTCTATCAAAGATCTGACTATTACGACTAACTGATGGATGATAGAAATGAACTGTTAGAGTAAACATGGCCACTTTTACGTAAACATGATGACTATAAAAAGATCCCCCAAAAAATAAATACTGTTATTATTGCTAATGAGGTTGCTCACTTTACATATTAGATTCTTAAACACAAGACTGCCAAAATGCAAAAAGTCATCCTAGATCTGAATTGCAACTTCTCTTTCACAACATTCTTTTAATATCACTGTAATAAAACCAAAGAATGTCGGTCAACTTGAATTTTTCTTTAATTGTCTTAAATTAGAAAAAGACTCAGGAGGAGGAAGTATGCTTTTAGAGTTTTAAAAAACTTTAGGATCTAAAGGCAAAACGTTATTGGCAACATTTTTGAACAACATATTTAATGCTGGAATTATTTCAATGAATTGGTAAATAGCACAAGTATAGCAGTGCTTAAACCAAATAAATCCAGCAATGATCCAAAAAATTATCACCCAATGTTATTATTGGCTACAAGCTAGATTAAAAATAATCAAAAGATGAGTAAATTTAGGAATATACACATCAATATAGCAGTCTTTATTTAAGTCTTAAAGCTGATGCTTTTCCTTAAAAACACATTGAAAAAGGTTTTCAAAAGAAACTAAAAACCGATGCTACCTTTATTGAACTAAATGTGGGTATTCCCTTTTAAAAATGGTTTCTTTTTTGTTATAGAAGACGCTAAAATTCTTAAATGCAGGAAAAACATCAATTTACTTGTCCAAATGCTCTTTGATATAATTTACATGACGCTAAAGGATAGATGTAGAAAATGCAAAATTTTGAAGAACAGATAAACTTAGGATTTGGGTCTCTCACCTACTTCATTTAATATATTCATTTATGCTCTTTCAGAAACAGAATACAGGTAATTAATATTTGCTGGAACTATTGCTTTGACTTCACAAGATTCTTTTCAAAAATAAACAAGCCTCATGATTAGGATATGAAAAGTTTGACAATTTTTTTCAAAGATTGAAGTCTTGTAATCCAAGAAGACAGTATGTTCAATATTTTTTATCTAAAGATCAAGTAAACGCCTTATAATTGGAATATAATCTTGTGCAATAATTGATTAAAGCATATTCTATCCATACTTCGTGGGAATAACCTTGGACCATATCCTATCATTACCTTCGTCATTTATCTAAGACTAGATCAAAATTAATTTTTAGGAATAATTGTCTTTAAAAGACGGTTAGTACTACTTGGGGTTGTGATGCAACCTCTTTGTAGACAGCTTCTTTAGCATTAGCATATTATATTGGTGAATATGATACCCCTATTTGAAAAAAAATGTTCCATACTAACCTTCTTTAATACATAATATTTAAGTAGAAACTCTGACATTTTTAGACATGAAAATGTCTTTAACTCCAGCTATCTAATTTAAACAGCTATATGGGACTGAACTAAATTCAGATCTACCATATATTAATAGCCTTATCATTGCCAAGGCCTTAAAGATAAAATTATAGTAATCAATGAAGCAAGTCATATGTAATGTGACATTGATTTTATTACAAATATATAATATAGAGAGTGTACCAATAGCTTAAACAAGCAATTAATTGATAAGTCGGTAAAAGAAAATATTTAAAATCTGTATTTGGAACATTCTTATCCCAAGACCAATTGGTTTCGAGCTTATGGCTCACCTCAGTGAGGAGCTAGAACATTTAGTTGATGTTTTGGATCTAGTGTCTGAATATTCTAGCTCCTCACTGAGGTGACCATAATCTTGAAAACAATTGGTCTGGGGATAAGAGTGTTCCAGATAGAGATTTTTAAATATTTTTTCTTACCATACTTATCAATTAAGAGCTTGTTTGAGCTATTGGTATGCCCTCTATATTACATATTTGTAAATACAAGCTTATAAAAGCATGTCACACTATATATGACTTTCTTTATTGATTACCATACTAACCTTCTGGATATTCAATTAAATATTACCATGAGAAATTTTATTTCACACTCAGTCTACCTTTTTATATTTGGGCTTTCTGTTTTTTTTATATATTACTCTACCAGATGTCACAAGTGTAAAAAATGTATAAAAAACTGTTAATTAATACAGTGTACAAGCTTACACACAACAGCACATATATAACATAATATATAAGGGATTCAAACTCAGACTTTCACACAACCCTCACTCTCCATGCCATCTGATATTGCTGACCCACCTGATCATACACATGCTGAGAAGATATCATCAGATCAAGCTTCCCAATAACACAAGATGTAATTTCACTACCTAAGGTTTCTTCCAAATTAAGGACCTTTGTGAATGTTCAACTAAAAATTTCTTCAAACATCCAAAAAATTAGCATTAGATATGGACTTTCTTGTAAGGTTTCAAACAGAAAGCTTTTACCAGACTTAATAAACATGCAAGCTGGATTTTATCTGCTTAAATGTAACTGGAATCTCATCAACATATTTCAGGGCCACCTATGGTAGTTGTAATCGAACATCTTCTGATCCATGTTAGTGTGAACAAAAACAAAGTACAAACACAAATTTAATGACTTGTCAAATCTAAAGCTACAGTGGCAAAAGTAAAGGAGTTATTAAACCCACTAGCTAATATTTTCTTGGGTGGACACTCTAGAGACTTTTTTGTGAGGTTTTTGATAGTTAAGCTGTTTTAAAAAATCCATGCTCTAAATAAATAAATATATTGGATTATAATACTGATAGAAATAATATGAATGAAATTAGTTGTAAAATTAAATTTCAGAATTTGAAAAAAAAGTTTTTTAATAATAATGTTCATGGATCTAAAATTTGTTAGTAATAATAAGTAAGAATTTAAAGCAAAATACATGGATGAAAAAAGAAACATGTACTTCCTATATATATATATATATATATATATATATATTACTTCCTATATATATATATATATATATGTTGCAAGAGAATCAAGTCATACATCACATGACTTAATTTAATAATCTTTTACTATAAATAATGAGTGTGCTAATAGCTATTAACAAGCTTTTCCAAATATCTCTATCCTCAGACCAAGGTCTAGCTGTTGGCTGTTGTTAGTGAGGTACCAGAATAATGCTTGAATATCCTAGCAACTTACTAATGACAGTCAACAGCTCGAAACTGGTTTGAGTATAGGGATATTCAGAAAAGCTTGTTAAGAGCTATTAGCATGATTATATATAAGTTGCTGAAATGGATTTAGACTGAATATGGTCTTAAAATATATGCCAACTGATGGTCAACTGAAGTCCTAAGCTAGATCCAAAATATTATTAAAAAATCTAAAGATGGTTAGATGAGATAAGAAGTATGCTAGAGTAGTGTGAGGGTGAAAATTTATGGGTCAGAAAATCTGAATTAAATTTGGAAGACATTATCATTGGGAATAGGATAGATATTAAGTGGAAATGATAATGATATGAATATATTTCTTTATTTATTTGAATCCTTATAAAAGCAGGATATATTTATAATAGACGTACATATAAACTAAAATCTATAACAATATTTACAATATAGTTTGTGTTTCATGCATACTGGCAATATATTTTTGTATAAAGTTTAATAAGCTAGATAGACGTTACTAAATTAAAATATTTATTTAAAAACTGTGCATATTTACATATGAAGTACCATTTACACAAACGAAACATTAACAAATCAAAATATTTATTCAAAAAAATGCTATTACAAATGGCTCAAATACCATTTGTATATACTATTTAAAGTATTTAAAAAATGAAAATAAAAGTATTTATTATCTATAGTTTTACACAACATTTCATTAAAATCATGCTAAAGAAAGGAGTTTATGATTAACTGAAATAAAAATTCTGATTCTTCTTTGAGGCCTTAAAGTAAATAAGCAGAGAAAATTTCCTATGTTCATTCCATAATTTTATTGAAATTGTGGCTATTATTACTATATGATTATTCATATTGTAAATGAATACAGATAATCTCACTCACATGCTTCAATCAGTATGATGAATTTATTGGCTTTTTATATTTGAGTGTAAAATATAAAAAAGGAATCAACTCTCTTCATACAATAGTGCCACTTAGTGCAAGCCATAGTAATTAATGGTTGCAAAAAGTCTGTGCATCAAAATCCCTATTTAGTGTTTACTCATTCAATATCAGTATTAGTTTCTAACTTATGGCTTTCATCAGGAAGGAGCCTTGGTTCTGAGAGCAATGTACTTAGATCCTTGGATGTTATGCACCCATTCAGCCACATTTAATCTTTTTGTTAACATTCTAGCATCTGATGATTACTATGCCTTACACTAGGTGACTCTCTTGTTATGGAGAAGGTTACTACTGTTTTAACCGATTGTATAAGCATATAAAATGGTGATAATATGATGATTTTTGCTTGATAATTTTTTGACTGAAATATCATGTTTTTTTGAAGAAATGGTGTGTATATGAATGAACTTTTTTCATTTTAAGTAATAACCTGTAGATTTATACTTTACATTTGTCTTCAATATTATAATATTAAATCGTGCTATCACACTTCCAATGTAAAGCTGTCAACAAATAGAAAACTAAATTAAATGGCTGAGCGCTTTCAAGAAGATGTACTTCTCATATTCATAGCCAGTTATGATTCTTTCATTGAAATCATTATATAAATAAATACCATGTGCAAATTCTATGCAAATGAGTAACTAAGACCATCCTTTAGACATAGCAAAACAAGCATCCTTACGATTAATGGCGAAGGAGTCCTCTGCTAAGAATTATGACAAAAGAAAATGTTGTCTCTTATTCAAGGGGCTATAAAGTTGCCAGCCAAGGCAGTGGTTGACAGCTGAATGTGAAGAGCAAAAAATCTTTTGCTGATGTCTTTTTATTTAGGTATTTATAACTACAGAACATTTTCAAGTAAAGAAAAATTACAATAATTGGAAGAAAAACGGTCTCACATTTAATGGGACATTATTGGACTTTGTGAAGTTAGAAGAAAAGGTAAAGAAGGTAAATGACTTAAAAAGTGAACATATACTTTACTACAAAGACACAATATTGGAGGCTAAAGTAGAATGGAATTTATTATAATGAAAAGTGGAAGAATTAACATTGTGGAGATTGATAGTATATCAAACATAATGACAAGATGAATTATTCCATTTAATGGAGAATATTAAATGCTGATCATTCAGATTTATGTTCCAATTAGTTCTTATTTTAATGAGAAAGTAAGGGATTTTTATAGGAATATACAAAACACTTTTGATCCAACCAAACAATGTTCTTAAATTGTCATGAGAGACTTTTAATACCAGAATTGCTAAACAGATAAAAGTGTTGCGATTAAATTTGTTATGCTGGCAAAAATGAGAGACATAAATTTATGGAGTTTGAAGAAAAAGAAAAATTGTATATTAATAATTCTTGTTTTGTTTTTTTAAGAAAAATACTAAATTGAAATGAACGAAGAAGCATTCAAATGAAAGTATAGCATAATCGGATATATTTTGGCTAACAGAAAATATGTAGATTCAAAACAGGAAGTGATCAGCAGATAGAGAAATATAAGATATATGTTAGTGCAAAACTAAAGAGGTAAAATTATTAAGAAAGATAATATTAATAATTGATATTCTGAAATACTCCAATAAATTTAAATTAATGCAAATCATTGTAAAGTATTAGCAGATTTGAAAATGGTTCAGATGTGAACGATGTCAATAAGAATCCTGATGCACTATATTTTTAAATGGTCCATTATGAAGAAGTGAATATCTAATCTATTATAAAATGTTTTAAAAAAGTGTTATTAATGATGTAAGAAAATATAGTTGTGAATTGGCAAGGAAAGGTATTGCAACAGAATAAAGGTCTTAAAAGTGTAAAACATTTTGGTATTGGAAGACAAATCATTTCTGCAATAAAAAAAAAAAAATGAAATTATCGCTAAAAGCTGACGTCATGATATGTTTCTTTGGTGTAATTATCACTACATCATTCTCACATGAGATAGAGACCGGTTTCCATCCACTTTTAACACTTTGTGGAGGAGCGAAATCATAAACACGCGAAAAATATCTATGATTTCTAAGATGCGCATTTTGTGCTGAACCAGAATTCATCAGTTGTCCCAGGCCACAATCTCTTACACATATCTTTATTATTGTTCAGTGCATATATAAATAGCAAATACAATAGTTTAATTGATAAATGTCAAATGTGCTGCCCGCACAACTTTGACACAAATCACTTAACGAAAGTGTTAACAGCAGATAGAAAACTGTCCCTATCTCATGTGAGAGTGGTGTACTGAAAATATTATTCATTATTGATAATCTCTAGTTTAATGAATGACTAATACAAATTATTAATATACTTTCAATAAATGATTTGTATATGTGAGGGCAGCACATTGACACTTATCATTTAAACTGTAGTAATCTATCTATCTATCTATCTATCTATCTATCTATCTATCTATCTATCTATCTATCTATCTATCTATCTATCTATCTATCTATCTATCTATCTATCTATCTATCTATCTATCTATCTATCTATCTATCTATCTATCTACCTACCTACCTACCTGTCTGTCTGTCTGTCTGTCTGTCTGTCTACCTACCTACCTACCTACCTACCTACCTACCTACCTACCTACCTACCTACCTACCTACCTACCTACCTACCTACCTATCTATCTATCTATCTATCTATCTATCTATCTATCTATCTATCTATCTATCTATCTATCTATCTATCTATCTATCTATCTATCTATCTATCTATCTATCTATCTATCTATCTATCTATCTATCTATCTATCTACATCAGCTTGAGCTTATTTATGCGCTCACACTTTAAGTAGAAATATACAACATTGATATAATACTGTAATGAATAATCTATCTAGGGGTAGTAAGATTACTTATAAAGTAGCAAACCACAATGTTAAGATAGGATTTGGCATATTAATTTTAAGCATAATCTAAGTGATTGCATATACATACACACACATTTATTTTAGTATGTAAAGATGAGATTGCTATAATATTTCCATCTCATCCACTATGTGCTTTATTTTGTTTTTGTTTTTATTAATAATTAATAAATGCATTTAATATTATACTAGTTTTATATGTCTTTCTTGCTTGTAGACTAATTCCAATCCAATTTAATCCTTATTTAGTGTATTATATATGATTGAGGTGCATTAACATTAAGTTACAAATATTACTTCCCATTATCACACTATGTCAGTCTGTTTTGAACCCTTTAAGTTAATCTAATGTTTAGTCAACCTCTGAGTCTCATGTTTTTCTCTATGTTATGTCAGCCATGAAAAAATTGAGGCCAAGTGTAACCTCAGAGATATCATTAATGAGCTGAAGCTTGGTCAGATTCGGGATCTCACCATCTCACTCTGGTCAGCTTTGATATATTTGCCTGGATTCTGGATTTTGTTGCATAAGGTCGACTGTTTTTTAATGATTACGTATAAACCCATTTAGCCTTGAGCATTATTACACTTATATATATAATCAAAACTACCCCAAATCCAAAATTCAACCAGACTAGCATAAAAATAATATTAAAACACTACCAAAGGTTTCACTGCTACAAGCAGAATTCTCAAGTGTAAAGAACTACAAAAAACTACACAATATATATAATATTAAACATTACCCACAAATCCATTTACTTCCCATCCACCCTTAATATTAAAAGAACTCTTAAATAAATTAATTGCTTCAGAATAATAAATTTTTAATAATAAAGATTCTTTAATTCTTCTTTTTATTTCATTTCTCTCAAAGAAGACAACCTTAGCTTCATCAAAATCAATAGTGTGGCCTGTATCTTCTTCATGGACATACAAAGCAGAACTAACATATCTATTTTTAACTCTACTTTTATGAACCTTTATTCTTTCATTTAAACTCAAACTACTCTGACCTATGTAAACCTTCTTAGAAAATAAACCTGATAGCTATCAGTCTGTATCTCATAAAGTAGCTGCTTTAAGGAATTATTGTCATAGGAATAATAAATTAAATAATTCTAGTGGCGTAGCTTTGTTTCAAAAATATCAATTTTATAAAGATTACTTGAGGATTGGTTACTCTGATAAATTTGTTAAAAGTATTTTATTTAATAGTAATATTTGTAAGGATGTAAAGGTTAAAGAAAAATATGATTTTATTTCTTTGCCATTTAAATTGTCTTCTTATAAAATTGTATGTAGAAATAGTAAATTGTTTGGAAATAAGAAAATTGCTTGGAAAAGGTGTTACATTGAATAATTTATTAAATAATACAAAAGAAATTTTTGATAGAAAGACTATTCCTGGTATAATATATTTTATCCCTTGTTTATTTTGTAAGAAGGTTTACATAGGTCAGAGTAGTTTGAGTTTAAATGAAAGAATAAAGGTTCATAAAAGTAGAGTTAAAAATAGATATCTTAGTTCTGCTTTGTATGTCCATGAAAAAGATACAGGCCACACTATTGATTCTGATGAAGCTAAGGTTGTCTTCTTTGAGAGAAATGAAATCAAAAGAAGAATTAAAGAATCTTTATTATTAAAAATTTATTATTCTGAAGCAATTACTTTATTTAAGAGTTCTTTTAATATTAAGGGTGGATGGGAAGTAAATGGATTTGTGGGTAATGTTTAATATTATATACTGTATATTGTGTAGTTTTTTGTAGTTCTTTACACTTGAGAAGTCTGCTTGTAGCAGTGAAACCTTTGGTAGTGTTTTAATATTATTTTTATGCTGGTCTGTTTGAATTTTGGATTTTGGATAGTTTTGATTATATATTGACTAGTTTAGCTTTATGCTTGTAATGTTTACTTATTATATATATATATATATATATAAGTAAACATTATTTAATATATATATATATATATATATATATATATATATTAAATAATGGTGAATAAAATAAATTCCAATATAAACTTTAGTAATAGTACTTTTAATTATTTTTATTTATTTTAAGTAATAACTTTATTATCAAAAAGGCAAAAACCAAATTATCACATACAGAAATAAAAAATCAAACTATTTACATTCTCTACATATATACATATAATTATGTACATACATTTCTTTAAATTACCCTTCATTTTCTTAATATTCCTTTTATGCAACTGTTCTTATATGTTTTAATCTTCTTGCTTGACTGTTTTAAATTAGCTGATACCTCATTTCAATATTTCACACAATGTTGATCCTATGCTTCCTCATACCTTTTCCATCATTTTCCTTGGTAGGTATTTTAAACATTGATCAAAATATTTATCCCATTTTGATCCAATTTCTTCAGCCAGTTGTACTTTTTATTATCAAAAATCATACATCTTATTGTCCATATTGTCTTTAATGTGTGCACCACAATCATTGTGTTATGCAGGTTAATATTTTTGATTTTGTATCACCAAACTTTTCAGATTTATAGTCAAAATAAGAGTCATAGATCACATAACCCAATTCTCTTAAGCTTGTAAGATATAATCAATGAGGATTGCCAAATTTCTCAACAAGCTTTGTGATAAATGCTTAGTCAGAGCCAGCATTTAATATATCTCTATTAGGACCCCTCAAACCTCTGACCATGGTTTCATGCTATGGCACTCCTCAGAGAAGTGCTAGGATAGGTTCAGACACTAGATTTTCAGATTTATAATTGGAGTATAAAATACTTTATTTCTTATTTGTTTAAAATGTGCTGCATTCCTCAAACAAATGCAAAAATGTCTCATCTCTGGTCCTACAAAATTTACATAATGTCTCCAGACTCATTATTTAGATATGTTGTTGTTGGAAGTATACCATTCATTAATTTAAAAATAAATTTCTTGTAAGATTGAGGAGTACATAGTGACTGGAAGTTCTTCAAAACATTCTTTTTTGACATATCTACCCAAAAAGATCCCACCCAATCCATTTGCTTTTTTAAATCCATATATTTTATGTTGAACAAATTGGTTACATTTAATTCATCTTCTAAGCCTTTGTATGCTATATATAAATCTGCCATAAAAGATCTTCTTTCTTTTTCTACTTCACTAAGTATTTTTACATCACATATTGATGAATTAAAACATTAGCTTTGTATACATCCATGTGTGTTCTAGCTTTAATGCAAGATGCATATTCTCATGGATCAAATCGGGTTAAGTCCTCCCTGGTTAATTGGTAATTGCATTGTTGAAATTGACAAAAGTCTTGATATTTTCCCCCAAATATATTTCTTTGCTATCCTATTTATTTTGTTTATTGTATACATTTACCCGACAAGCATAGTATTCCAAAATCCCTACTACTGTTGCATCATATATTTTCGCTCTTGTAACCCCATAGAGTATTATCAATGAAAATTTTTTAATTTTTTGTTCAATTTTTTCCAATTATTATTTTATTTAAATAATTGTTCATACTAGTTGCATGTTGTGGTTTCCCAAAAATTAAAGGGAAGGGAGTTATTTCAGGGATGTTTTTCCGGGGCCGTTGCCTGTGGATTTTTTGGTGTTGTTTTTTAAATTTTAATGGGGGGAAAAAGAGGGGGGGGGAGGAAAGGGGGGGGGGAAGGGCAAGGGAAAAAAAAGGTGTACAGTTTAGATCACCACCTAGAATTATTATTCCTGATTTCTGTAGCAATTTGTTTTAGCCATCATGTATTACTTTTACAATGTCCGTCCCTTTTGCCACAGAATATGTGGCAATCAAATAATACTAGATTTTTTGAAAAATAAAAGAAATAATATAATTTGTTTGTAAGATTAATATCTGAATTCTTTCTGTTTCTGAATGTATATTTATTAACACCACCACTCCTTGAGCTGGTCTATCATTAGCTTTATATAATACAATATTTTGTTTGGTTCACTTATCTGTTATATACTTGGGTGTATTGTGATTTATTTTTGTCTCTGTTAATATAATTATTTCATTCTTTTGTTGGTATATATAATCCATAATTTTTTCTACTTTGTTTGAGCCATTTATTTCTCTAATATCTAGTGCCATTATGTTTAGATTATTATTCGTGACTTGTAGATACATCCTCTGCTTCACCTTCTATTATATCATTTACAACTGTATTGGAAATCCTTTGTTTCTTATCAGTATACATTATTTCTCTATACTTACACAGCTCTTGTACTTCCTTTATTTCTGACCACATGTTATATCTATTTTCTTCAGTTCTCTTTCTATTAGGCTTTGCCTGATTATATCTTTATTGCATAACATCTCAATATCTTTGGAGCATATAATTTCATCTAGATCATTATTATATGTGTCATTTGATCTCAATGACTCTATGGGATCAGAGGTTTGCTTTATATTCTTCTCTATGTTTTGCTCCTCTGTATCATTATCATCTATTTCTTTATTTGCATAGTCCACAACAATGCTTGCCCAAGTTTTATTATTATTAGTATTACATATATGATCTAACCTATCAAATTTGTCACATTTGAAACAATTCCCAGCTTCACAATTTGCTGCTACATGCCCTATTCTATTGCATCTAAAACAGAATGGGGGTCTTCCTTTTAATATAACTGATATTGGCAATTGACCTTTAATCAATTTATGTGGTAATTGCTCTTTCAAATTTCTTTTTTTTTTAGCTTTAGTAATATTTTCCAAGAATTTGTTGGAATTTGAAATGGCATACCAGGAGTCATTTCCCTTTCCATTTTAATCACCTCTGCATAATTGTTTATTTGTATTTTAAAGAATTCTTCATTGAAACTTGGAGTATGCAATACTCTTCCAAAAACCAAGGGGTTTGGCTCTTTGGATACACAGTATACTTTATGTTTCTGAAATTTTTACATTAAGCTTTCTGCCAACTCTTTCTGATTTTTATTAAAGTATTCAACCCTCTTGCTGAGAAATATGATCGTTAAGCATTTTAAGGTATTCACTTAAGTCAGGTTTATCTGAAATATATTCATTTTTATCATTTGCTTGTATTATTAAACTAAATATCAAAGTATTCGGTGACATGCAATAATTAAATATTTTTTTCCAATAACTATTTAATTTTATAATCATTTTTGAAGTAGGCCTACACATATTTTATACTTCCTGTACTGTGTTGTTTAAATCGGTGAATTCAGTTAGATTGTAATTGCCTTCCATTTTTTGTTTCTCATCTTTTTTATTCTCTCTCATTTACATTCTTTTCAGTTTGTTTAATGTCACAATTTTGATTTTCAAACAGCCGATCAAAACTATTTACATTTTTGTTGTTATCCGTTTTTCTTTTTTTTCATCTGCCCATAATTTCCCAATTGACATCATCAATTACTTCAATGTTACTACTTAAATTTGGCTGAACCTCACATTCCATAAACCCCTTAGGTGATGACATAGAATATCTTATTTTTTAGTCTTTATTATTTCCCTATCTTCATTTTTTATAATGTTTAATTCCGGATTACTACTCACTTTTCTTATTATTTGTTTACTTTTTGCTTCTTTATTTAGGCTTTTTTCTCTATCTGAGCCTTCATTTTTGGCTATTTTAATGCTATTTTTTAAAAATCAGATTACTTTGATTTTTATCTAAAACATCTTTAACATTGTTTCTTTTATCTTACTCACCTTATCTTCATGTATTTTCTTCCCTCTTTTAACCATTGGCATTTTCAATTTGATCTCAATAAATCTGAAAATCTAAAGTCACGATTAACTCAAACATAATGTTAACTCATGCATGCGCATATGCAGTACTTTTAATTATGTTCATAATCATTTTCAACCAACTGAATTAATTTCAAAATGGAGTAAAACAGCATTGACTGCAAACCACATGTTGATTTACATATCCCACAATTCACTAATCTTAATATTCGTGGATTGTCTGTTTATAATCATATTTTTATAAAGATTAATGAAAATTATCTCTTTAATTTTTCTTTTTTCATTATATCTCTCTAGATTTAAAATCTTAATTCTTTTCATATCAAAATCAAATTTACATTTACAATTTCTAATATGTTCATAAAACACTGATTCTGTAAATGAGTCACTTTTGTTCTTTTTATCTCTTTAAATTATCTTCAATACTCTTTTATATAATAATTTATGTTCTTTAACTCTTTTTTCAATCCTACACCTAGTCTCCCATATGATCTTGATAGAAATTGTAAATTTAATTTTGATATGAAAAGAATTAAGATTTTAAATTAAGAGAGAAACAATGAAAAAATAATAATTAAAGAGGCAATTTTTATTAATCAGAAAATATTAAGATTAGTGAATTATGGGATATGTAAATCAACATGTGGTTTCTGTTTGATGCTGCTTTACTCCACTTTAAAATTAAGTCAGTTTGTTTGAAAATGATTATGAATATAATTGAAAGTACTACTAAGTACTCATCAATAGTCATCATCAATAGTAGTCTGTCCAATAGACAGGTCCAGAGAATAGTCACTACATCAGTTCATCCATTCTTCCATTCCATTCTCTTCCTTGCCCACTTCCTCAATTCCACATAACCCCTTCCATCTCGTATATCATCCAATAATGTCAATCTCTTCCATCCTTTCTTTTTATTTCTACTCACCATTCCTTCCAAAAATCTTTCATTAAACTATAATCTTTTCTTAGTATATGTCCAATCCAGTTTCTCTTTCTCTCTTTGATACTTTCAATCAATCTTCTTTCCTCATTAACTCTTTTCAAAACTTCTTCATTTGTTATTTTATTCATCCAACTGATTTTTTCCATTTTTCTCCATGTCCACATCTCAAAAGCTTCCAGTCGTTTCTTAATTCTATTACTCAATGTCCATGTCTCACAACCATACATTAATACACTCCACACATAACATTTAATTAATCTTTTCCTTAATTCTCTTTCCATAGGTCCACAGAATATCTTCTTTCTTTTTACAAATGTCACCTTTGCCAATGCTATTCTTCTTTTAACTTCATCTTCACTTCTTCCATCCTCACTCAACCAACAACCCAAATATCTAAATCCCTTCACCTGCTGCACCATTTCATCATGGATTCCAATTTGCAGTCTTTTTGCATTTCTCCCTATCCATAAACACTTAGTCTTTTCAATATTAATCTCTCTTTTCAATATTAATCTTCATTCCATATGCCATACATCCTTCTTCCAATTTATTCAACATATTCTGAAGATCCTTTTCTTCCTCAGCAATAAGAGCCATATCATCTGCAAATCTTATACACTTTATTACTCTCCCTCCAACATTTGTTCCTCCACAGTCCAAATAATTATTTATCATATCTTCTAAATAAATATTAAACAAAACAGGTGACATACTACATCCTTGCCTAACTCCACTTTCTATATTCACTTCATCAGTCTCATTACATCCAAATCTAATTCTTATTCTTTGCCCATTATACATATTCCATATCAATCGTCTTTCTTTCCAGAATACTCCTTTATCTCTTAAGATAGACATCAGTTTATTCCAGCTTACTCTATCAAATGCCTTTTCTAAATCTACTAAACATATACCAATTCCTTTATCTCTTTCAATATATCTTTCTGCAATTGTCCTAACAATACCAATAGCATCTCTTGTGCTTTTCCCTTTCTGAAAACCAAACTGTTCTTCAGCAATATAATAGTCAACCTTCCCATAAATCCTTTGAGTTAAAATCCTCAATAACACCTTAGAAACATGAGACAATACACTTATTGTCCTATACTCTTCACATTTAACAGCTTTCTTCTTTTTAGCAATTGGAATCACTATAGTTCTTAAAAAATCTAAGTACTACTATTGATTAAAGTTTATATTGGAATTTATTTTGTTATTTACTATTATTTTGAATATAATATAATAATAAATCAACTATGCACTTTAATACTGTTTCACAATGTATTAATTACAATCCTCTTTGACAGTTTCGATTGCCCCAGCAATCTTTTTCCCAACTTTTATTTATATCTCCAAATTTCTGGGGCAATCAAAACTGCTAAAGAGGATTATAATTAAAGCATTGTAAAACAATATTAAAGTGTGTCGTTGATTTATTATTATATTATATACATTTGGCAATGCAATAAGAAAGATTAGTTATTTGGAATATAATTATATTTTATTACAATATTTTTATTATCAGCCATTTATTGCGTCATTGTGATATATATATAGTGAGAGGGGGAAAGAGAACAGACAGTTTGATATTTTTTTCACTTGTAATTCACTTTACAATATTATGGAATCCAATATCAGAATGCTGCAAAATGATTTCATGGGTTACCTTAGTGTATTCATCTACCATCTCTGCACCCTGAATTTAAATCTTGCTTGGGTAAAACGTGAATTTTTTTCCAGATTTCAATAAAGCTAGCCTATGTTCAATATGGCTAATTACTTGATAATAGTCACTAAATGGAATTTAGCTATTCTTATCTAGATAGTGAAACAAAAAAAACATATGTTCAGCCTGGTAAAGAGTAAAATGGATGAGTAATTTTATCTCTTATATCAAATGTGTCCAACCTGCAGCCCAAAGATCACATGGATTCTAGAATGAGTATGAATGTGGCCCAATGTAAAAATCATAAACTTATTTAAAACATTATAAAATTTTTGTACGATTACAGAAGTGATTTAAATAAATGTACATGTACAATCCATGTCAAATATCCAACTGTTTTTATGTTTCCCACATTTACTTTTATAATAAAAAATATATAAAAACACTAATGATGTTTTATGAGATATAATCATTGTTTATATTAGTGATCCCAAACTTAGCACAAGCACAATGATTTGAAGACTTCAAATGAGTCAATGCATAATTAGGTTTATTATTTAAACATGTTTTTGGCTTATTTGTGGTAATGGATATAATGAAAATTATGCAGATCTTTTTTTTTTGCCAATTGCTTTCGATACTATTTGTATATTTAATGTATGTACATTTAATGTGTAACCCAAGAGAATGCTTCTTTTTCCAACATGGCACAGAAATACCAAAAGATTTTCTTAAATTATTTTTTGAGTGATTCAAAGTGATATTCAATCTAAAATGGGCCATATAAAGGTTGTTTGCTACAAACATTATCTATTATTTAAAAATATCTGCACACACTAATCTGATGAATCTTGTTATATTGTTACTGTATCTGGATCGTTAATATTTTAACAATTTATTATAAATAGCAAAATAAACCAGATCCTTTAGAGCTACGTGTCTTGGTTGCCTAGTTTCCTCACCCCACTTTTAGTAGAAAATATTAAAATAGAAGCAAAATTACATTAATATATACTGATCTATTTTTATCAAGCATACATTACATAACTTTCTTTGGTTACTATATCTGCATTACAACAAATCCTGAATCAATTTAACCTCATGCTGAAGATAGCCAATAATCAAAAATTGATCTTGGAGTTTGTATGCAAATAGTGTGTTCCAGGAAAAACTGACTGGTTCTCCCCTGCCAAGCTGTCTGCACTCCTATTTGTGAATTAATACATGCATTATATAGTGATATAATTTAACTATTGACTACAAAAATTTGAAGGCATTAATTAGCATATTTGAATTAAAAGTTATGGTATAAATGTGATGTGTTTCACACCTTAACTCATAATGATGTAATGTACCAATATTAAATTATGTGTTAAACTGGACAAAACTGCTACTAAAATAGGTACTTATATCTGATGGTGAGATTTCACATATATATAATCCAAAGAAAGAAAACTCCATATAGTAGTCACTGTCAAACAGAGTAATTAATGGATGAAGAAGGTGTGATAAAATCCCTATCTAATGCCTATTCATCCAATATCCCCAGACTAGTTTCTGGCTTGTGGCCTTCATCAGTGAGGAGCTTTGAATGAGTAGGCATTAGATAGGGATTTTATGCACAAGCCTTCTGGCATCCATTGATTACTCTGTTTAGCACAGGTGGCATTACTATATGGAGTTTTGCTTTGCTTTGTTTATAAACAATTATGTGCTAGTATTGGAGATGTGATCATGTGATGCTTGCTGGTTTAACATATAAGTCCAGCGATAAGTCTAACCTTACGCTCTTGTAAAATAATATCTGCGCAGGATCTTCTGCCAAATTTAATCCATCACTTTTAATAACTGATGACAAGTAACTTAGTACAAAATGGTAACCTATAATTATATTTAGTGGAAATAAACAAATTCATATTTATATTTTGAATTGAATTGAGTTATTTGCAAATATTATGAGAATTTACATTATTTTCTACAAAGTGACAACCCGTAAACTTTATTTACTGTAAATAAATGAACACGTATTTTTTATGTTTTTTGCAAGAAATAATATTGCAATGACAATACTTTTAGCAATATATATTTCTTTCAATAAAAAAAAAAGTAAAAAAATTGTTTCTTAAAATCACTGGGGCAGACTGAAGATTTTTATGTTTGATAAAAGGCAAACAGAAACACAGCTATGATTTAAATGAAAATGTTTTTATCTGGAAGTTCATAAATCAACACTTTTGTAGGGTTTTGCATTTTCTTAGGATAACATGCTATACACATGAATTAGTTATTCCAATGTATACCTGTCTTTCAAAAGTAGTGGATAACTGCATCATCATAGGTAGTCAGCAGTTCACAAACTTTAAACATTTCATTGGATAAAAAAGTCATTCAAAAAATTCACTCAGCAGAAATTAAAGCTGGACAGTAAATGATGTGTACACCTTACTTTCACCAGATAATCAGTCATCCTAGTATTTTTTAATGGATCTCAGCATACTTTAAATTGTAAAATTAGCAGTGAAACTATCATTGTGACTAAAAACTTTTTCCTGATCAGAATATTACCTAATATTCAGTTAAGCCAATAAACATCATATGCATGTTTTAATATTCAATTAAAAAATAATTCATTTCCTTTTTACTAGATTGTAAATGTGTTTAATTTGATCTTTACATACACATTTGTGATGGTGCTTTTTGCCATCACTGGAATAATACGTAAGTACCCTAAAATATTTGAAAAGTTTCAAACTATATATACCAATAAAATCATGAGTCACAGTAATGTTTCAAATGATCTGCAAGACTTCATGATGGTAGGAAAAACACTGAAGATTATCCATAAGAGTACAAACACACTATCACATTCTATAGCATAACTTGTGATTCAGACATTAACACCCTCAATTTGTGTGTGAATAGCAAATTATGTTTCAGAGATGGCGCTGCAAGCAGCTTGCGGAATTAACCGATATATATTCACTGGGACACACTATAACTCTGTTATAATGGCCACTGGTCAATCAAGCTTGCATTAATTGGTCTAGAATAAAATAAATAGAATACACTATTACTTTTAATGAGCTCTATTTTTGTGTAAAACATTTGTGAGTTGCGTTTTATATATATTTTTTCATCTTAAGTGAATGACTGGATTAATTATATCCATTTCTTCCTCTTTTTTTTTTTTTAAAAAAAAAAAAAAGAACAGATACATTTGTCAAAAAACGTATTTTGTATTTCAAAGGAAGAAATTTATTAGAATTGTATTTTAATACTTTAATCAGCCTAACTTTTCACCTTGAGGTTATTAGTCTGTAATGGTCAATTTTTTTTACTCAATTCTAACTGATTCCTTTTGATAACTTCCTTCAGATGGTATCCAGAAGTAGTTTGGCAGCTTTTATTAGTAAAGTATCCCCTCTCCTTAATTTAAAACGAAAAAAAAAATGTAAATGAATTATTTGTTGCCAGAAGTAAAAAAGAAAAAAACCTTTTCTAAAATTGAAGGTTTAGTTGTCTGTATGATGAAACCTTTTAAGACAAACCTTGATTCTGAAGGGAAATGTATATTATCAAATACTAATAATAAAAATGTCAAAGATAAAATAAGGAAGGGGAGAGACCATATCAGAAATCGTAAAAATCAATACGAATTAATCCAATACTAGAAAATACTTTGATACATTTTTTCCCCTTTCAACTAAGAATTAAGAAAATATAATAATTACTAAGTATTTTTAATGAGTGCTGGTTCAGCACGAAATACTTATTTTAGAGTTCATTTATCTTTTTCACATATATGTGGTCATGTTTGTCGGTTGTATAAGACGGAGTGGATGACTGAAAGGAGCTTGAAAGTCTGTGTTCAAATCCCCTATAATTATACCAAGCTTAAGTAAATACATTATTCTTGTATTAATATTAATTATAATAAAGTAATTCTAAACAACATTTGATTCGCTTTTTTTTATTTATTGTAATTATTATAACCTCGTTATAATCGAGTATTAAGAAAAGGTAATACTTAATATTAAAAAGAAAAAAACTCTCTATGTATTGCCACTCAGTGCAAGCCAAAGTAATCAATGGATGCCAGAAGGCTTGTGCATAAAATCCCCATCTAGTGCCTACTCATCCAATATCTCCAGACTAGTTTCTGGTTTGTGGCCTTCATCAGTGAAGAGCCTTGGATCTGAGAGCACTGTACCTAGATGCTCTCAGATCCAAGTCTCCTCACTGATGAAGGCCACAAGCCAGAAACTAGTCTGGCGATATTGGATGAGTAGGCACTAGATGGGGATTTTATGCACAAGTCTTCTGGCATCCATTGATTACTTTGGCTTGCACTGAGTGGCAATACATATAGAGAGTTTTGCCTGTTTTAACAGCAGTTAAGAGCAAGCATAAGAAATAGTGATGATGTGATGTTTAATACTTAAGCTGACCACTTCCAGAATCATAGTGCTGATTTGGTTAGCAGTTGAAAATTATGTCTATCCTTTTATGGATGTAATTTATAATGAAAATGAGGCATTTAAATATTCAATTTTTATGACAATGGATATCATAAATCTTTTCTATTGATTGTATTTGCATCCTTTGCAATCACCCATGCCTCTTTGTATTTTCATTTTTTATCATCTCTTTTAGCACAAACCATCCTCACATTAGTATGGCTGAAAGTATGATCCATAGCAAAACAAAACAAATAATTTGATCCTTCTTGATCAGAAACTCACTACAGTTCATACTTTCAGTCCTTCTAATGTGAGGACATTTGTGCTGAAAAAGATAATAGAAAACGAAACTATAAAGAGACATAAGTAATCATAATGGATTCAAATGCAATCAACAGAAGAGATTTATGCATTCCATTGCTGAAAAAATTGAATATTTAAATGCCTCATTTACATAATAAATTAGATCCATATATAGGTATAATTTTGAATTGCTAAACAAAACAACTCTACGATTCTGACTGTAGTTAAAAGCATGTTTTGTGCAATGTAAAAGTATTGAATATTAATTTATATCTTTTTTAATACTCGATTATAACACATCTATAATAATTATAATAAAGTTAAATGATTGGTGTTTGCTAATTACTTTAAACAGAATGCTAAGATGTCATTAAATTATTCTGAACAGCTGCCAAAATATCAGTAACATATTATGATATAGTAGTAAAAACATATCCTCTCTATGAAACAGCATTAGGTAAGCCAGGCCATGGGATGTCTTATTGGTAATATTTTGGTATGTATCACATTAGCTCATTATCATTCTTTCATATTTCTTAAATTCTTAATTTTCCTGATTGAACAATTTATGTACTGTTTTTCAAATAGTTTTATTTCAATAAACCGAGTTTCATTCAACCGTAATACATTAATTAGGTTTTTTTTTAAGTGTCATAGCATCGGCCAGGACATGAACCCACAATCCGGGCAACTACTTGTAAGGCAGTCACGCTGACCTCTCGACCACCAATGCAAGACATAATTAGGTTTTCTTAATTAAAGATCAAACTTTAGCAAAGATTAAAATTTTACCTCATACTAAAACTTCTGAATTAAGTTGAAATCGGAATAAATGCTGTTAAGTTCAGGTATGGGTATCAAAAATTATGTACAAATCTATACATAATCATTAGTAATATATAAAAACACTTTTTAAATACATACTTATGTTATAAATTAATTTAAATGTGTATATTAAGACACCAATGAAATAATTAACAACACCAGCAACAACAACAAACAAAATAATGAATTTATGAACCAGACAATAGAAAGAAAAATAAAGAGAGAAGGAGTGACATTTACATTGGTTTGCAATATACTCATATTGAGATATGTGTAAGAAAATGCATTCATTTGATACTTTTCTTTCATAAAAAACTGCATTTTTCTTTCACTGCCTCTACGCCATCTACTGTAAGGTTTGGTAATTAATAAATAGCAGGTCATAGTGCTTAATAAATTTCTATCCTGTGCTGTCTTACCCAAAGACTTCAAATTAATTTCAAGCATATGCCTTTTAATGATGAGAAACTTTGGATCTTGGAATAGTACAACAGGGCTTTTAGGATGCACTTTCCTTTTGTAGCCATCATTTATCTCTGATATACTATCAAGTTATCAGCCTAAAGTGAGAAACATAAATGTTTTGAATCTTAGTCAACTTACTTGTATAGTCATATAGGTCTGAAACCAGTTCAGTTTTTATATATTATAGTATCTTTAATTTTTTTTTTTTTAGAAACAATAGAACTTCTATTCTGCAGCTAGGATTTGCTATAAGCTAATAAAATGTCACATGGTCATTATATGAGTCATGATAGATTCATACAATATTTTATTGGTTAAACAAAACAATTGGTATCCTCTTTTTTCATTCTTCTTGTAATAAAAATTGATGATGACAAAATGTAAAAAAATATAATGTCAACATGATGATGAATCCATATATTTTATATGTACAGATAAAAATAGTTTGGGGGAGAAGTTTCTATGGTTGTAGCAACAACATTTATACTATGAATTAGAAAAACCATAATTTTGTTTTAAATTGCACCAAAGTATAAAAATAATAATTGCAATTCTGTGAATTATAACATAATCTGCGAAGTGTTTCACTTTTTTAGTTCATAAGTTTCCTAATCTAAAGAATCATCTTTTATTTGCAATAAATGATTTGGTATTCTTCTTCTCAGTGAATCTGTTGTTCAAATTTTTATAGAGTGGCAACAATATTTGACATTATACATCACTATCTATCAGAACATTCTGTTTATTCATACCTTCTACCTACAGCATTCATGATTTTCAGTTATCATTAAACACACCTTTATCGTGATTAGTTCTATATCTTTACACAAGGATTTGCATTAGCAATCATCATTAATTTGTATCCACCATTTTGATTTTTCCAAATCAAAAATACAAATTCACCTTGGATATGTAAAAAAAAACAAGGATAAATAATAAGTACATATACATATACACATACAAACAAGTATGGAGAGATGCATGTTGGGAGTAACAAGAAGAGATCAAAAACACAATGTATCGGTAAGAACAAACAGGTGTTACTGACCTCATTGAAAAAATTAAAAGATTGAAGTGGAGTTGGGATGGACATTGAAATCTTAAACTGGATTCCAAGAGATTGTAAAAGACCCAGAAAAAGACCACATGTGAGATGGATGGATGAAATAAGAAAGTGTGCAGGGGTGATGTGGAGAAGAAAAACTAAAGATCATAGAAGATGGATTAAACTTGGAGAGACCTTCATCCTGCAGTGGATTGATAATGGTTGGTGATGATGATGATGATGATATACACACACAAAAATATTAAATAATATTAAGATAAAAAAATACCAGTCTAATATTAAAAATAAATAAAGCAAATACTTACTAAAAGCTGATCAATTATTAGATCTACTATGGAAAAGTTTATTATAAAGTCTCACTGCATTAAAAGTAAACTCTTAGTAAAAATACTTTTTAAATTTTGATCATGGAAATTATGTTTTGAACAACAATTATAATTATGAAGGTAACTCTGTCAGTGAGATATACTAGAATTTTCATTTTATTACTATTTCATTTCCCTAAAAGTAATGATTTATATTTGACCTATTTTACTTTTAATTTAATCTTTAAAAAATTATCAATTACACAAGAAAGACAGAACTTATAGATATGTATTCTCTTCAATGTAAACATTGAAATTATAATGAGAATTTTACCATGTGTTAAATTAGATTAAATCTTCAGCTATGATGTAAATAAACAACCATCAATTAAAACAGTCAAGCTGAATCACGTGACTTTGTAATTAATAATAGCTTTCATAGGATTTACATTAAGCTAAAAATTGTATGCTTCTAACTCATTACTCATGCTGATATATAAGTAGTAAATAAAACAAGGTATTTTTTTGTCTATGAAAGTTTGAAATATAGCAAACTTCTCTTAAATCATCACCAGTAAGTTATATAGTAGCTAAAGTTTTTATTTAGTTTAATACATGAAAAAAATCACACTATAATTTCAATGTTTACATCTTGAGTCTGGAAAAACCTTTAATTTAATATATAACTTTCAGGGAGAAATACTTGGTTACTAGTACAAATTCAGAGAAGTTTTTTTTTAAAAAAAAAAAAACTCCTACACATAAAAAAGTGTTAGTTTTGGCTTAGTATTTGTATATATTAATTGAACATTGATCTAGAAGTGGTCCGTCATTTAACTAACATAAATCATACAAATACTATTATTAATTACTAAATCACATCGCTCACTTTGACTCTTTTTATTGGTAGTTACCTCAATACATCATAGTTGAAAATTTTATTTATTTTTAATACACAGAAATACAGTGTTTAATCTTAAATCTGTGAAAATATTTAATATAACATAATATATTCTCTTTAATATAAATATACTTTTCTCTCTTTCAGTTTTTTACTACTAAATAAAGTGTTTTTGTCAATGATAATGCAATTTACAATTCTTTTCTCTCCAGTAACAGGAAGAAGTAACCATTAAAATTAAATTCAAATTTAGATAAAATCTCTTTTCATTTTTATTTTCCAGTAAAAGATTTAATCTCAATACATTCTCTTACTAAAATAGAAAATCATATAACATGACAAAATTAGCCAAAAAACAAAACAAATTTTTACTAAAATTCTCTCTTGGCCATGGTTTTATCTATTAATAAATAGACTTTCTCGAGTGAAATTCAACAAGATACAAACAACATACATATAGAAAACAAAATACTCTTTCCATAATTTACCTAAAAAACCAATCACCTTTATATCAAAAGATGTCTTTATAAGATTGATAGTCTCAGATTATTTGATTCTTCTTTTTAATTCACTTTATTTTTATAAAAAATGATCCCAGGGTCATAAAATAATATTTCATGACCTGTATATTCAATTCATTAATGTACAAAGCTGAGTTATGATATCTATTTTTAGTTCTACTTCAACTCTTTTATTAAGATTTAATTTACTTTGACCTATATAAGTTTTATGACATATGCAATCAATCATATAAACTACTTCAGGAATGGATTTACTATCAATTGATTGTTTTTAACTATTTAATAATGAATTTAAATCAAGGCCTTTCTTCCAGGCCACTTTCATACCACATAATAAATGACTATTTTTATAAATCATATTAGGTGATATGAAAATGGTCTGGAAGAAATACCTCAATTTAAATTCATTATTAAATAGTTCCAAACATGCAATTTATAGTAAATCTATTCCCTGTATAGCTTACAAGATTTATTGCACTTGTCATAAAGATCAAAGTAAGTTAAGTCTTAAAGAAAGAGTTAAAGTTAATAAGAGTAGAGTTAAAAATAGTTACGAAAAAAAAATGAATTAAAAAGAAGAGTCAAAGAAACATTTATCATAAATCTTTTTGAATCCAAGGTCATTGATCTTATGAATATATCTATTAATGCTAAAGGTGGTTGGTTTGTGAAATGAATCATGGGAAGTCTATTTTGTTTTCTATATATATATATTGTATTTTGCTAAATTTCACATGAGAAGGTCTATTTTTAATAGATGAAACCATGGCCATGAAAGAATTTTAGTAAAATTTTGTTTTTTGGTTAGTTTTGTAAGGTTATACAATTTTTTATTATATATATAAATAAAGGTACAACATTAGGTAGTATTTAGTATTTTTTTACTAATATTTCTTCTTTTTTTTGTCAACTTCATTTGGAAAACCAAAAAAAAAATATTTTAAATAACTCTTTAGTAACCCAATTCATATTCAACATGATTTACTTATTTAATCTGGCAATCATTTCCTAATAAATTAGGAAAAGTCATTGCCCTTTTAATACCAATATTAATTCTATTTTCCACTTCATTTTATATTTAAACCCAATATCTCAACTTTTTCTTTAATATTCATAATCCAACTCTTATTCTGAGTTTTCATCACGATTGTTTTCCTCCTAATATAAATCGAGCCAATCCTGTTGAAATGTAATTTTTTCATCAAATTTTATCATTCTTATATTTTCTAATATTTATTATGATTGCTTTTTTGATAGTGAATTAAAATCATTTATTATATCTAATGTGTTGAATTTTTTCTAAAGATCAAAACTAAATGTAACCACCAAAAAGGATATTATTAAACTAATCCGTTTCACATTAAAACATATATGATTCTGAAGGAAGATCAGAATAAGAAGTAGTTAAGAATATTAAAAGTTATGATGAATATAAATGAGAGCGAAATAAAATTAAAGTTGATATTAAGAGAACAGTTTTTCTAATTTAATAGGAATTGATCATAAGATTGTGTAAACAAAAATGAGGTACTATTCAGCTTTAACATGAGTTGGGCTTACTAAAGAATTAGGTGGAATGAAATTTTTCTGAATCTCCAAATAAGGCTGGGAAGCAAAAAAAAATCTTTTGAATAAGTATAGGCTGATTCAGTAGTGAAGTCATGTGAAAATTTATTTAAAAATTTCTCAAATGTATGTTATTCTCTATCATATCTTTCCAGTGGTTTTGATTTACCCTTAATTTTTTTAGAATTGTTTTGAGATAATCCTTACAATGTAGAGAGGGTCTAAGTCCACCATGAAAACCACTCTCAAATTAGTTTTAAAATATTCTTTTAGGAAGTTTTCTATTGTTTATTCTTTTTACATGTCCAATCTAATGAAAGTGTGATTTTGCAAGAGAACACTATGCAGTATCACATTTAGGAAGAACATAGTGACCAGTTTTATGATTATGCCAATATTGTTTTAAAATTTTGCACAAAATGCTTCTTTATATTACATCAATAGGATGTCCAAATCTCACTTTTATATAATAAATTAGGTAAAATAGCAACTCTATATACATTATACATTTAGTCTGAAACTTAATCCAGCAATAACGTTGATATAATCCATTCTAGGTAAATGCATTAATGATTATCACAAATTGTTTATTTAATTAGAGATTATACCTAGCCCAGATATAAACTATAAATCTCAGTTAAAGATTAATATATCTGTTTTGTCAATGTCATTTCTCTTTTTTCATGTATAATATCTTTTATAAATGTACTTAATAACACCCACTCCATTATTTGATGAATGCTGGCTCAGCATGAAATACATATTTGGATTCATTTATCTTTTAAGGTGTTTTAATTCATATGTTTCAAAAATGTGTGGGGGAGTTGAGATTATTAAGTATATCTGTAAAAGATATTATATATAGAAAAAAAAGAAAAAATGTGAATTATCCATTGCTTGTGTTTACTTAAGAAAAATATATTAATCTTCAATTGAGGTTTATAGATTGTATCTGGGTTAGGGATAATCTCTAGTTAAATAAATGATCAGTGATAATCCTGAATATATTCACCTGGAGTAGATCATGTCAAAGTTGTTGGTGAAATAAGTTTGATACTTGTAAATCAGAATGTAATAATTTACTATTGATAACTACTGACCACATAATAAAGATATATGTCAGAGATTGTGATCTTGGCCAACTGATGAGTGCTGATTCAAAATGAAATGTATTTTTGTAGTCATTTACCTTTTAAGATATCTTTATTCATATGTTTCAAAAATGGGTGGTAGTAATTATATAAACTTAATTGCAGTTGTTATTTCCTTATGATGAAATATTCTGTCTCTTAATTTATTAAAAGTGGCAACATATTGGAGTCTGTATGGCAAATTAACGTGCATGTTAACATCTAACTCCACACTTCTATTTATAAAACTACCATGGTATACTTAAATCATTTCCCCCCTCTTTGATAATAATCATCATCTTATATTCTGTGATTTTATTATAATATTACAATATTTTTTAAAACTTACAAGCAGCCATTTTGAAAATAGAAAATATCTAAATACACACTCAAATGTCAAATTCTTACTTAAAGTTAGTAGAAAAATAATAGATTAAAATCCTGACATTATTATTGTAAATGTTAACATTATAATGAAATAGGATAAATTTTAGGAATCAAAATTATAATCAATGAATATTGAAAAATGATATCTTTACAAACTATTCCAATGGCAGATGTATTTCTTTTATAAAAGGTAAATTACTTTTTTTCCAGTCACTATATGGTTAATGCAGTGAGGCAAATTCGTGTTCAGAACTGAAAGCTTTTAGAACCTAAATCAGACACAAGGCAAATTGTCACAGTACAGTCAGAAGTGTCATCATAACTACTTATGTAGGCAGACTGACAAGGTCATCTGGAAGTGGTAGATAAATTTATAAGGATACATGAAATCTCTTCCCTTCTGTAGTTTCTGTAATTAACACTATATCAGGCCAAAAATGTCAGACAAAGGCATAAGTTTTATATACAATGAAAACATGCATTTTTATGTTTGTTGTGTTTATATAAATTGTAGTAAATATTATAGACTTGGCATAGTTGACAGAAACTTCTGTACAGATGTGGGCCACAAAAGTGCAGCCTATCACTCATTTCAGCCATTGGTGAAATAATTTCAAACGAGGTGTCAAAAAAGTTACCAAAGCGATAACTGTGGTCAAATGAATAATAATTAAATGGTTTATTGTTCAGGAGTTTATAAGAAGTTTAAGTATCAGAAGTGGACAGATTTAAGCTACAATTCATTGATCTTCAGCCTCATAATCAACTATTTTACCACCATACCAAGCCACAAAGAGAAAAGGTAACTAAATGGTTTGTTATTGGTAATTTATAAAAAGTGCAAGCATTAGAAATGCAAACTCAAGATTGCAATCTGAAGAAATTGAGCTTCAGTATCTATCAGTCTATCACTGCACTAACATGCATGCATTAAAATTTATTATTAATAATTACAATAGATTTGAACCCAGACTTCCAAGCTCCCTGCAGTCTTCATTCTATACTTGTATTTCAATATTAATAATTACATTTATTGAAAAATATCTCCATACTATACATATAAAAAAACAACTTTGTTATATATACATCACATGGCTACTATTTCCTATGCGTGCAAAGTCTGTTAGCACAATAGTAATTTTCTTCATACAGTATTGCCACCTAGTGCAAGCCAGGTAATCAATGGATGCTAGAAGATTTGTGCATCAATATCCCTATCTAGTGCTTAATCATTCAATAGCCAAGACAGGTTTAGCTTATGGATTTCATCACTGAAGAACCTGTTTCTGAAAGCACTACACCTAGATATTTGGATCTGATGCATCATCTCAGCTTTTTAATTAACTATAAAATTATGATCCCAAACTGAAAACACAATAATGATTTCAATCCAAACTCATTTGCCTGTATAGTTCAGTATTTATATATGTTTTGGCTTCATAACTTTATAGTTAAATAAAAAAGTAAAAGGTGGCTGCTGAAGGGATGCATTAGATCAAAAGATCTAAGTGCAGTGCTCTCACATCCAAGGATCCTTATCAATGAAATTCATAAGCTAGAAATTCGCTTTAGGATATTAGAAGAGTATTCACTAGATAGGGATTTTGATGCACTTACCTTTCAGCATCTATTGATTACTATGGCTTGCACTAGATGGCAGGATTGTGTAAAGAAACATATATGTTACATATATTTAATTTAAAAAATATATATATGTGTGCATTTTGAACAGTACTGTATACTTGTAGTTCAGTAAGCAGTGAATATTCTATTGTTATTAAAGTTTACCAATAAAACATGAGTTATTAAATGCTATATATGATTACATGGAGGGGACTAGAACCAAATATATCAGATATAGTAACCCACTGCATATATAATTTTTATAATAAATTGTATCATATATATGTGCACACCCTGTATACAGTATACCATTGTAAATGCCCTGACTTCAAGCAAAGGAAATGCCAGAATTGGAATCAAACTGAGGACCTTTTGCTCCAATGTCTGACACTCTTATCACTGCACTAAACCATGTTGAACTTTATTATTGAAATGTAATAAATTAATGGCAATACCAATATTGCTTATACTCAAAGAAAGAACTGAAACCTTAAGTACAATCTTAATGTATTTTCAGTGCTGAGTAACATTTAAAATGGAACTTGACTTTAAATGCATTAAGGTTGAATTTAATGTTTTCAATGTTTTCTCTAAGCACAAAGTGATATAAGAACAGTCTTTATTAAGTGGTCTTTATATAAATATATACATATAGTTACAAAGAAATCAAGTCACATGTCACATTAACCTAATTTAATAAGCTTGTATTACAAATGTTATATATAGAGCTCACAAATAAACTCTTAACAAGCTTTGCAGAGTTGGGAATATTCTGCAAAGCTTGTTAAGAGCTTATTTGTGAGCTCTATATATAACATTTGTAATACAAGCTTGTTAAATTAGGTCATGGGATATATGACTTGGATTTCTTTGTAATTTTACTTTTTTGTCATCAAGGCTTTGGTAATTTTATATTGCTAAAGTTATTAATATATGGTGATATCTGAACCTGTTTCAGTCCCATATGGCTATTTAAGTTAAATAGCTGGATTGGAAGACACGGATGTCTGAAAATTTCAGATTTTCTACTTAATAGTTATCCATTAGATAAAGTGCTGGGCTTGTCCTGGTATTTTTAATCTAATGCTTGAATGCTCTAGCATCTCACTGAGAATGCCAGTAGCAAAAACCTGTCTGGGGTTGGGGATATTCTGCAAAGCTTGTTAAGAGCTTATTTGTTAACTCTATATATAACATAGATATATAATTATTCAAAACATATGTTTGGTATTATCTATTAATTTCAAGTAACTATAGAGGGAAAGGGTAACATGGAACCAAGTGTTGTGAATTTAAGGGTGTTATTATAATTGAAGATTTCAAGCTGTCGTAAGCCTAAAAACTATTTAAATAATTAACCAGAGGTTTTGAACTTAGGATTTTTCAGTCTATATTTGTCTTTCATTCCATCTCAAATAACAGACACACATGACAACAGATGATTCTCATTATACATATTTTGTGCAGAATCAGCACTCATCAATTGGTCCAGTCCATAATTTCGCACACACATATATATAATCAGTTTATATTAAGATAGCAATTCACCTCTCCAACTATTCAACTATCCACTTCATTGCAAAACCAATGATGCAATGCTTAAAGCCCTTGATGAATTTAATATTATAGTCAAATCCATGTAGACATTATGATGATGTAATATCTACATAGGTATGACTACAATATTAAATCGATCAAAGGTTTTGAGAATTCCATCATTAGTTTTTTAATTAAATGGATAGTTGAATAGTTATAGGGGTGAGAATACTGAAGCCTATCCATTAAAGTTTAAAGAATTGTTATCTTAATATAAACCTAGTACTGATTGCATATATGTGTGGGAGATGATGATCTGGATCAACTGATTAGTGCTGTTTTAGCATGAAATACATATATTGGGGATCATCTATCTTTGTCACATGCATGTGGTTATGGTGTCAGTTGTTTGAGATGGAGTCAAGTATGAATATAGGTTGAAAAATCCTAAGTTCAAATCCTACTAGTTTCTTATGTAGAAAAAAAAACATTTAATGAATAGTTTAATTACATGTTTAGATAATTATTTAAATAAAAAGAACAGTCACCTTTAGATAACCCACTGCAATGATGAAAATGTCTCCAGCTACTTTACAAAGAAGCAGAGAAATAAAACAAAATGCCAATTTAGTCAGCTGCCAGTTGAAATAGTTTGAGTTCTGTTTCAAGATTTATACTCTTAGTCAATTGTTCACCAAAGCCAATTGTGTGTTTAGTTGTACTGCTTAATTTTAAAAGTTTTTATATAAATATTACAAACTTTGCTAGACTGTACAGTTCAAGTTAGCATTATGAACAATGAACTATAAAATCAACGTTACCAATCATACCAATTAGTTTATCATGTGAGTAAATAAATGAGCACACAACTTCCTAATCATTTGCACATCAAATTCCATGACACTTAATACACCCATATAAAATGCTATAATTACTGATTCAATGCTTAATGCCCACATCTTAATAAGCCCCCCCCCCCCCCATGTGGTGTTAAAAGTGGCTAGAAACTAATTTCTACTTTGCAAAAGAGTATTGTAGTGAAAATGTGGCAGACTGTTAGCATGAGTCTACCGATCCAATTATTTACCAAATTTGACCCACTTTAATAAAGGAGTGACGTTTTGTGTAAAATAATATATTGAGAGAGGGTGGTTAGTGATGGTAGATAGTTATGATATGGTAGAATTAGAAATAAAAAATTGAAATACTTATTTTTAACTAGTAATGCTGTTTGATTCTAACAAATAAAATTTCTTTGTTATCATCATAATATCTGTGACCTGAGTTCAAATCCAGATGAAACTTGGTTCCAAGAAGTCAGCCTCATGGCCAACAGAACTAGTCATACATTGGTAAAAAGGATAAAGACCTCCTCTATTAGTTTCTTGTAGA
Organism: Epiperipatus broadwayi; assembly: GCA_028023455.1. Lineage (NCBI taxonomy): Eukaryota > Metazoa > Onychophora > Udeonychophora > Euonychophora > Peripatidae > Epiperipatus > Epiperipatus broadwayi. The sequence continues at coordinate 2,004,770 of JAQFVV010006236.1, forward strand.
AGTACAGTGGACGAAAATAAATTTATTCATTAAAAATTCATTAGTTTAGCCAACCACTAGATAATGATATTTAAGGTTTTCTTTTATTCCCAAGATAAGAGTAATTAAGTGATTTTTGGCTAATAATTAGATGGCTAGCTAAATTAGCTGTACTCCAGCTATTAAGTATTGGTTGGTAATAGGATCTCTAATTATTCTTGGCTGATGGTAAAACGAGAAAAGTCAACGGTATATATTCAGTATTGTTATTTAGTTATTCTGATGAACAGTATCTTTTTTTTTTGTTTTTATACAGATTGTTTAGCAGACTATCTAGCCCTATTTTGATTTATTGATTACCCCCCCTCTCCCCGGTCCACTATCAGCCCTATAACATTTAATTCTTTCAGACGGAAAAAATGAAATAAACTTGTCATTTTGATATCGTACATTTTGGTATATTATTTGTATTTACGTTTACACAAGGGCTTAAAACCAATATGAATCTTTTATAGGAACAGGTATTATTTTGTTTAATCTGCTTTTTTCTTCTTCTTTGTAGGAGCTTCTGATTTTATTTGTATTTGTTTGAAGTTGTTTTCTGTGGTTTAGCTTTGTCAAAGTCACTTAGCCTTACACGTGCTGAGTTTTAAACAGTTTGAAATTGACGTCTTCATAGCCAGACACCGGGTGATAACATGTCTGCAGGCTAGCAGAGAATCAATATTTATGAGATAGAATAAGAAAAACAACAACGATTGATGGATTATTTTGAGGTATTTAAAAAGTCTATTTATTTTAAAAATTCGCCTTCAGAATTGAAAACATCAACAAAAAACTTGATTAGGAGAATTATGTTACTAATGCGATTTTCTTGCTTCTTTTTTTATTGTGTTGTAAAAATATTAATTATTAAAATACGTAATTCTGAATAAATATAAATATAAGGCTATTTTAATGTTAAGCCCCGTAGACCGTATCTTCTATCTTTTTTCAAAGTTTTAGACTGGACCCCAAGGTGAATTGAAATAAACATGTCAGTTTGATATATTTTTGTACTTTAAACAATTTACATGAAGCAATTAATTTTTGTAAAATCCCACCTTTAAAATTTTGAAAGAAAATTGTTACCACTGTCTGTTATTAACAATATCTTTACAGGTGAAAAATTGTATCTATTTGACTCTCTTTACTTAGGTACAAAAACGTACACACATATTGTATATGTATACATTTTATATTTACTATGTCCATACTACCAAATTAAGTATTTAATTAGTAATAATTTTCAGACGAGCGATCTTAATTCAGATAAATAAATAAATGTGAATAATGTAAATTGTAATTATCTTAAAATGTAATTAAATAATCATACCTGTATAACATCTTTCTGTTCTGGATAGAATACAATTAATTAGGTACATAATTAGATGTGATATGTAGAACTATTTTCATCATCTATGAGTGAATGTTGAATGTATAGAAAATTTTAAACTTTTCAAATACAAATAACACAACTTTTCAATAATAATACACAATTAGACAACACAGGTTAGTTTAAATAAAGTTTAAAATTTTCTATCCATCAGCACAAACTGTCAGGCGAATAATTAGGTAACACTGTCATATGTTGGGATCAACTTATTGCACCCCAAAAACCAATTATGAATTAGAGTAAAATAATTTACTATTGACTAGGGGATCAGGTGCCTATAATCACATAATTCCAGTATTTCTTTGCTGATTCTACTGATTTTAAAACTTCATGAAAAATACATTTATGGAGGAAGATTAGTGAGAATTCTTTTAGAATATAAAGATTAAAAAACAGCTTAAGGAATTTTACAGATCATATAGACTATTATCATGTTTTCTTTCACCACAGATATGCCACCTACTGTAAGATTTATTAACTAATAGATGCCAGATGATTATAATTAATAAATCCTTACCTAATGTTGTCATATCCAATATTCCAGGCTAGTTTCAAACCTATAGCTTTCCACAGTGAAAAGATTTGGATCTTGGAATGTAGTGGCAGTGAAAAAAAAAGTATGTTGCTGAAGCAGCAATGTGTAAGCTGAAGTCATATGATAGAATCATGTGATACATAACTATTTTTGTAACTATTGTATTATTAGTGTATGTATTTTGCTTTTGCTAATATTTAGATGAAAGATACATTTTTTTTTATAGGTTACTGCAAAACAACCTTTTTCAGAGGAACAGTGAAGAAAAACGAATGACTGATCAGGTTTACCAAATATCAGATAGTAAGGGGCATCCTTGTATAATAGCTAAGAGCTATTAGATGCCCATTTATGACCAATGTTAGATTGTTTGCTGAGTTGTCTACATCTTATCTACCTGAGAAAAAAAAATTCAACTTTTTGAAAGTTCCAGATATGCACTCCAGATTATATCATTGTTAACAAAATATAACCATGTTACTGTACAAGTTTTCATTCTGAAATAAATGTCTTGATTCAATGAAGTTTCTCTTTTATTTGATTTCTCTAAGACAAAGTGATTTCAAGTTGTTGTTTTGATGATAGGTAAATAGAATAAAGGATCAGCTTAACAATACTTTGTTCTTTCAATCTATTGTCTTGTGTGTCTTCTTTTAGTAAATGCTGATATAAACTGCTGATAACTCACACACACAGAAATTAATAATCTCATAATATTTGAAATGCTAATTTATGGACACATTTTTTTACAAGGTTTTAAAATAGATAGAAATAATACTGTAAGTTAATTTGCTTTCAGTTGGTCCAAGGTTTGCATCTTTAACTGAAATTGTTCAAATTAATCTTCTATATAATAGAATATGATAATAAGCAGCCATTGTTTCTATAGAAAAAAAAAAATGTGAATTTTGTCACTAGAGAATGGCTCAATCATTTATAGTAATAATTTTTGAAGAGTTATCTCATTTGTAACATAAATTATGCACTATAATTATTCAGTTACATATTTCACCATTTTAGCATACTGTAAATTAAAAATATCCATCAATTTAAATTAATTTGCCTTTAAGATTTCGATTGAACCAATATTTACCTATCTGGTTGAAGTTGTTCGCTGATAATTCTCTATATAATATATTAGAGGAAAATAAAAGACAGCTAGCTATTTTCTTATTATGAAACATTATAGCTAAAGGGTTTAACTTTATTATTTAGAGTAATGGTGCTTGAGGAATGGGTGCTGAACTTATCCATCATTACATTCTATTTAGTGTATACTTATGCATTCTCACATGTATTACTATTTAAATGTTTGAAATTAATGTCGAAGTACTGAAAACCCCTAGTGAGCTATATGTAAACTATCTATCAGCAAATATAGGTATAGAATGGAGTCACCTATATTCCAGCTTTGATTGTATATGAGAATACCATTTAAGCCAACAAACATCACATGACCAACTCCTATGGGCATTTATAAACTATTCTGAAATCACTATAACCAATCAGAGGGGGAGTGTGAACCATATATTTAACAATATTTAAATATCAAATTAATTTTCAGTTAATAGATGTAAATATCACTTTTGATAGCTCGAATATAGATGAGACTAATGAGATAAAAAAAAGTTGAAGATATCCTGCTAAAGATGTGAGTATAAATCCTGTTCTCATTGAAGATGATTAATATGTAAGTGCAATGCTGCTATCTAATATTTAATGATTGCTTAAGCTTCTAGTAGATGGCTCTGGTTTAGAATAAATATAATGAGAGAAAAAAATTCCTAATGTCTGCCTATGCCAGATCTGTTGTGTTTGGCTAGGCTTACAGGTTCGGTTCCAAATCAACAGACAAATGATGACAACTACTCAACAATTAATATGTAAAATTTATTAGTTACAAAAAATATACACATGTTAGTTAAGCAAATGAATAAATATAGTTTCTACAATTGAATGCTGTGGTAATCGTGCTGAGTAATGGAACTCACTTTCAGCTAAATAAGTAGCCTGCCTTATGAGTTCTGGTAAGACTCTTCCAGCTGTATTGGAAAGCCTGCTCCAAGTTGGTTGTGGACATAGCAGTTTCTGATCCCTGAGTGGACTTGCCTCACTGCATGGACATCATGATAAAAGACTAGAGAGAGAGTATACCCTTGCTGATCAGCAAAGCGTTTATTGGAGAGCACGTTCAGTCATTCAGGTTGACAGAAGTAATTGTTCTCTGACTTGCCTCCAAAAGGCTGACTATTTAATAGCACATCCCCTACCTTACTGGTAACATGCAGATTTGGTGCACAAACCCCAGTGAAGGATTTAATCCCATTGGATAGCAACTGGGAGCTCGCCAATCAGGTAATGAATCTGGAATAGCCCACTTCTGAAGACAGGGTCAGATATGACAATTTTACTAATGTGTTATTATACAATAGTTTTTTTATAATTTAGAAAAATTTCAACAACCCTATTTTGTCTGCTCCCTCTCTCCTCCAGGAACTTGATTGTACATGGATTCAGTGTTGATAGGTATAGATTAAAAAAAGAAAATTATTTTTAATAAAGCAAAGTGCATTTCAAGATACTGAGGACTTAGGATTATGGTTTTTTAGATGTTATGGTTGTATTCTTGCAGTAAATATGAGTTTATTGCAAATATGTCTATCTGCAAGTCATTATTTAAAAAACAACAACAATATTCTGCTATAAAATTCAATTATTGGTATTTTCCACAATGTTTTGTATTCAGTTCAATTATCTGATAGTTTTGACTATCTAGTTAATGTCTTTTTCAGAACTTTAAATTACAATTTGCATTACAGTTTTTTTAATTCTTGTATATTTGTGTAAAAATAATAAATAATCCAAATGTATTTTACAAACATAAAGAAGATTCTAAACAGTCAAAGTGATAAAAATATCTTAATAAAAAACATGTTAAAAAATGCAAACACAAAAGTAGTATTTAGAAAGGTATTCAATTTTCTTTTTTATATTAGCTTGATTTAAAATTGCTGCCATGGTATCAAAAGGAGAGCCATTCTTTGATTCTTTTCAATAGTTGTTTCAAATCTCTATGATATATTCACCCAGCATCAGTGATTGTAGGAGTTCAAGATATAGAATTTATATTTTAAATAGAATATAATCTAGCACTGAGGTAACCATAAAGAGTATAGAAGAGCAGGATTTCTATAATTTTATTTCTGTGAATAACAATCAAAAAATGAAGGTAAAATTTGATTTAGTCTGTTAGACACAAAAAATCCAGATGTGCTGGTTTCACATCCTAAGCTCCTCAAAGATGAAAGCATAAGTTAAAACTAGACTGGAAATACTAGACACTACTATCTGGCATCTATTGATTACTCAAGATTATACTAGAGGGCGCAAGTGGAGTCAGGAAATGTGAATTTGCTATTTAAACTATTATGTTAATTTGGAATTTATCATTAACTAACTATTATGTAAACTGGAGTCATGTGTTTTATTGGTTTTATGACAGTCCTTACCAAAACCAAAGATGCCTACAGATTTTTAAAAACTAAGGTCATCAAAATATAAAGATACAGAACTGGTTTCAGATAATTTTTGAATTTTGAACTGATAGCTTCATAGTAACAAAAAGAATAAAATAATTAAATAAATCATTATCAGATTTAAAGTTGAAAGATAATAGAATAAAAGAATTAATTAAAGCAAATACTGAAAAGTGAACGCATGTCAGTCCGGTATGTTAACATTTATTTAGCATTATTTTATAGTTTACAATATCTACCAAGAATCAAAGCAAAAATCATTTCAAATACAGATCCTCTTATGATTATGTAAATCTGAATTACATTAACAATTTGTGGTGTATAAATAAATAAAGTGCTTTTAAACAGCCTACTTTATAATTGATGGGATAGTGAAGATTTAAGCAGTTTTCTAGTCTTGTTTTATCCTCTAGTAAAGAATGTAATTTTTTTTATGATATATCAATATTAGATTATTATTTAGGATTGGCTATGGCCAGGTTAACTAAAAAATTCTCTTTTATCATACTTTAGAACCAACACAATAAACCTCAGTACTCAAAGGGCAATAGATGATAAAGAGGTATTCACATCCTCAAACTGGTTGAAAATATATCCACTTTGCTCAGTCTGAAATCTTTTCTGTAAATGGCATGAGATGCATAATCATTGTACTATAAAATTTTTCATTTCTGTATACTTGAAGTGTTTTTTGTGCTCTTCATTCTAGGTGAACATGGCATATTTCTATATACTAAAAATGTTTTATTGTTGTGTATCATGTTTTTTGTGTTCTTCATTCTAGGTGAACATGGCATATTTCTATATACTAAAAATGTTTTATTGTTGTGTATCTTGATAAATTCTATTCATGTATCTGGAAAAAAATCCCATTTACATAAGTTTTTGCACGAGGAGTTACGCAATAAATTATTTATGTAATTAGAAAAGTGACATTATATAATCACTCAAAGGTATCCCAAACTACATTTCATTCTAGACTAATCCACTAAGACTTTTAGCATCACATCATAAGTATAACTGTATTCTGAGGTGAGATTCCATTCCACATATGCAAGGGAAACCAAACAGCTAATTAATTGCATGTTATTTTAATGAAGTTATGACAGACAGGAAGTGAAGTATCCCAGTAGGAACAACATTAATATTAAATACTCTCATTTTGTTAATTTTGATTTGTTCTAACAAATTCTCTAAATAAAGTTTACATTAGAATGCTACCCAAAATTGGCTAATAAAAAACAGTCTACTGAACTAAATGAGTCCTAGCAATTTTGTAAAACCTAGAAATGCCTCTCTCTTATAAATAAGAGAAAGCGAAACTACGAAACTACTGAATTTGGAAATAGTTTCATTATTATTTTTTCTATATTAAACTAGTGCCATCTATTATAAGCTTGAGAAATTAATATTTATGGAATTTATTAATCCCCATTCCCAAAGTGTATCTAACATTAGCCTTAATCAGTGAAGACTTTCTATCCAAAGACTTCTGGATAAATAATATCTTACATATTTGATATCACCATTCCACCCAGAAAGCGATGAATAGGCTGAACAAAAAATCCACAGAAACAAACAGGAGGTAGTTAGAACATCGTCTTATTCAGAATGATGAGGAAAAGTATACATCCAGAATGCTTCAGGAACAGTATCCATTGAGAATACTGCTGGAACATTACACATCTCTATCAATTGTTCACAACCAATCATCAGAAATTTTAATTAAATGCACTCTGAAGACTGTATTATCTAATTTTAGATCAAGTGTATACATTACAAAAATAAAATTGCAAATAATAATTACTTCAAAGTGGAACAAAAATGAGTTCTGGCTACAGTTGTCACCAGAAGAGACCAGCACCTCATAATAATTTAATCACTTACTCATAGATGTCATAGAGATTGATTAATAACAATTTGTCTTCAATTAAAAACATTTAGCAGTGAATCATTACAGGTAGATGTAGTAAATCAACAAATAATAATACCATTGAGCACTGGTGTAGATCTAATTAAAGCCAAAGTTTCATCAGTAGAAGATTCTGAAGCAATGATCATTAAAATGCAAAACTCTCCATACAGTAGTGCCACTCAGTGCAAACCAGAGTAATCAATGGATGCCAGAAGGCTTGTGCATAAAATCCCTATCTAGTGCCTATTCATCCAACATTCCCAGACTTGTTTGCTTTGGCTTGCACTGAGTGGCACTACTGTATGGAGAGTTTTACCTATTTTAATAACAGTTATGAGCAAGTATGTTTAAACAACAATCATTCCAGTTATTAGAAAAGAAGTTATCAACTCGTAATAAAAGCAATAAAACAAATCAAACTCTAATAAATCATATTTGATTATGATTTATCTTTATAATAATTTTTTTTGAAGGAAGGAAAGAATATAATAAACTTCTCCAACTCAAAATAAACTCATCTAGTCTTTCAACTAGTCTTACCTTAAAGATTCAGACCAACAAATATAGAATAAACCGCTACTGGTTTATTATAGCAACCAATAACAAGAGATTGATAATTATCATAATCTATTCTTTGATCTGTGGATAGAGGATAAAAGGCTCATTTTTCCCCATAGGAATTAATACTCTGTTGAGTTACACACACAGCAAGTTGTGAGAGTTGCATATCATAATAACTATAATGTTTAAAAACTTTTAAATAATATTCAACATCAAACAGATCAGTGATTAAAATATTTTATCATCATCATTCCCAACCATTATTAATACACTGGAGGGTAGTCTTTTCAGATTTAATCCAGTTTTCTGATCTCTAGACACTCTTCTCCACATTATACCAGCAAACTTTTTTATTCATCCATCCATCTCACTCTAACTTTCTTTCTAGAGATTTTATAATTTATTGGGATCCAACTCAGAATTCTAATCTATTATTAATCTTTTCTAGCTATATGTCCAAACAATCATTCAATAATTTGCATAATTATTCTGTAAATACAACTAATTAAACCATTTTTAAAAAGAATCATTTAAACTGACGCTTGAGATTCTATTCAAAGATGCTGTTAATTAAAGCAGTATCAGAAACGCCACATTTGTTAACTTTCATCTCCGCAGAGATTCATTAACTCTTATTAAGCCATGTAACAAGTGATGTAGGAATTGTTTTCTGGGCAGCATCTGTAGTTATTAAAAAGTAGCAGATTTGTCTATTCTTGTTTCTCTTTAGAGAGAATAAATTTTTATTATTTCATTTCGGATGAGCAATAAAATATTGTTTTTTTTTTCTTGTAATTAACATTTACAAATTAAAAGAAATGTTATTTTAAATATTTATCATCATGAGTATTAATATATTAAAAAATCACAGTAGACATTACATTAAAAAATTGAAATAAAAAGTAAACGTTGATCTACTTTAGGTATTATTATTTATAAAACATCAGTTGGTATAAACAAAAAATACATTAGATGTCAAGCATTGGTGGTCGAGAGGTCAGCGATGGCTGTTTTACAAGCAGTTGTCCCAGGTTAGCAGGTTCGCTTCCCGGCTGATGCTATGACACATGAGAAAAATATATTAGGTCTTTTAACAATGATTGCTATGGAAAAATAAAATGGTTGTGTGGTTACAAAATTAGATGTGCTCTGTTTTGTTTTCCTTGTTTACTTTTTGGCAATATTACTGTAAGAAAGCACCCTTGTTTAAAAATTTCACAGGCCACTACTGCAGTACATATTAATTTATTCAAGTAACAAAGGTATCTAAGGGGCACACAATTTTGCATGCTAAAAGGCAGTTCAATACTGACTCTTTTCTTTGGGCGTATCTTTTAGTAATTGTTAATATTTCTAAGTTTAATATAATAATATATTTGTCTAATTTAAAGCACAGTACTTCTATGTAAGATATACTTGTTGCTGATCTCAATCTACTAATTACATTCACAGTTGCCAGATAATTGTATGATAATAATATATGAGTATTAATTGCAAATAAATGATAAGCAGAATCAAATTAAAAGCATTTATTGCTATCTTAAAGATTAAGATTCGATTTTTTGAAGGTTTGTAATGATGGTATATTATAAGATGTGATATGTTGGACTATTTTCACCATTTATGAGTGAATGTTGAATGTATAGAAAATTTTAAACTTTTTAAACTTTCCAAATACAAACAACTTGTTAGTAATAATACACAAATAGACAATACAGGTTAATAATTACACAATGTTTTGAGTAGTATTATTCTCCACTCTTCTTCAAGGGTTGCTGGCCTATATGCATAGTGACAATATTTGCTTAGAAGTTGAACTCACACCTTTAGATTCTTAAATATCAAATTTAAGGTAAATGCTCTACCAACTGAGCTATTCTGTAAAAGACAAAATATAGTAGAATCTATTTATATATGAGGGTTGGTTCAAATCTTCCTGAGTTCTTCAATTTTTTTTCATTTTAGTGAGGCTAATTTTGTTTTGTTTTTTTTCCTAAGAGCAAGATTAATTAGAAGCTTCCATACATTGTATTGCCACACTGGGTTGACTTATAGGATTATTTACCATTTGTCATATGAGCAGCTTCCTTGAATTTTCTTCTATGCATTTTTTTCTATTTATCCAATATCTTTATATTTTCCAAATTAAACATATGGTCATTAGTGCATACATGATCTGTTATGGTAGACACATCTGCTTTTTCTCTTTAAACCATTAGTTTGTGCTCTTTCAATCTCTGTTCAACACGGTGACAAGTCTCACCAATGTATTTCCTTCCATATTCACATGGTATTTCATAGATACAGTTTTCATTCTTCAGCATTTCCAATTTAGGCTTAATAGAAGTAAGCATTCCTTTAAATGTGGTATGGCTTTGGAAAGCAGTTCTAATGTTATACTGACTGCAGATTTTTTTAATTTGTCCACCATTTCTGTTATGTATGGATACACTACAGTACCAATAATTGTGTTCTCTTTGTGTTGTCTATTGAAGCTTTTCCTGATGATTGCTGATGGATAACCATTCGTTCTATGTGAATCTTTTTCCAAATCACTGGTTTCTGAACAAACCTCCTTTGCTCTGTTCCATAGTGATAATACAATTCCTTGTTTAGTGCTTCTTGTATGATTGGATGTATATGCCAAGTACTTGCCAGTGTGTGTTGGTTTCCTATACACTGTTGTTTTTACTTTGCCCTGAGGAAGTCTTGTCACAAGAACATCCAAGAATGCCTAATTTTGTTCTTGTTCTGATTCCATTGTGAATTTAATTGTAGGAGATATGTTGTTAATGCACATCCAGAATGACTGTAATTTTACCTCACCATGTGGCCACACCACAAATGTATCAACATATTGAAGCCACACTTTAGGTGGACATGGAATAGTATTTATGACTGTGGTTTCAAGTTCTTCCATGTAAATGTTGCTGTAACGGTCAGAAAACGTGTGACTCGTAAACATAGTGCAGAATTCGACCACCATACGGAACAGCAGCACCATCGAGTAGCGAAGCCACCCGTGGTACTGAGTTCGAACATAGTTTATCGGTTCCACAATACAATCCACGAAACAACGCATCTGATGCGACATTAGTAAATATTTCCTTAGGCACGGTGGTCAGGGATATGCAAGAGACTCATTTTATTCTCGAGTTAGCCAATAATCAAACTAATATTAATTAAACATTCATATTTACATAATCGAGGAAATATTATATAGAATGGGTATCGAATAAATGAAACGTAACTGCAGACATATAGTTTAAAATTATTTATTAATACATTTTAATAAAACAATTATTAATAATATTTAAGGATTCAAAACTTCAGTAGCGGAATTTGCGACATGAATATATTTTAAAGAGTACATTTATTTATTTAGACATTTTATATTGAGGATTTCAGTAGCGGTATTTCCGATACTGTAATGTTTACAAAAGGAATACATTTATTTGAAAGCGTAATCAAGCTACCTAAAATTCTCGAGTAAGTATTTCTAATGCATGCCTGGAGGGATTTATACCTTTGCAATGCAAGAGTCTAAAGTATGGGTTATAAGAGTAACGGCAGACATACATTTATTTAATTAAAATACTTATTTATAACTAAGGGCCGACATTTATTTGAGAGTGAATTACGAAGATAATGCAGAGGCGGAGTGATATATATAGAATAATAAAATTAAGCAAAGGAACACGTGGTACGCTTTAGAAAGGCGATATGGAATGGCAGTATATCGAAACTGCAATGCCGCAAATGGGTTTATAAGAATATCAGACTGGTCTCTGCCTCGGTCTGATGAAGTAAGGTGTCACATAAGCATAACCAGGGACAAGCAGTACGTGGCACGATTTGCCGGCTGGCTGCATGACATTGTCAAATCCTACAGGAGCACCCATTATGCCCGCTTGTGTAGGACGACTGGGGTTAATTTCAACCCTGAAGAATCTGGAAATTTCACGGCGGAATGGGTCATCGCGTCTCTGAAACGTAACACATGTATACTAATAATTGATTATGATGAGATTTAAATAGATTTCTAATTCGGCTCTACATTATCAACATTTACTAAAGAACGTTGGTGACTCTCGAAGAAATGTAATTTTCTGGAATTATTCAGATTATTTAATAAATACAAAACATATATAACTTGGGAATTATTATAACTAATACGTCAGCCATTTGCGAAGTAGTAGACCCCTGCATTACAATAAATGAAGCATTGAATGCGTGTCGATTTATATGAAAGTTAAGTTATTAAAGAAGTAAATATTAATGAAAATTTGACACGCATTCATTGTTTTAAGCGATCATAGATTTAAACTTTGAAAATTGAAATAATTATGAGCATGCAATGATTAAATAATAACTATAGATAGAAATGTAGATTATAGAAATACGCACCCAAGAAAGACAGAGTGAGGTAAGCTAGATTATTAGAGAAATTTACATATTAAATTAATTATTCAGTTTTAGTTATACATATGGTAGTTTTACATTTTATAATTTAGCTAAGTATTATGAAGAAGAGCTATAGCATATTATTAGAGTACTCGAGTTTGAACACAGACAGGTACCTGTTTTATAAGAAGTTTTCCGAGTCCATTGGTTAAGTAGCAAATAGTTCATGAGTGGCAATTCTTTCTTGTATTTAGACATTTCATTTTACTTTCACAGCAGCAGCAGCCTTTTCATTTATTTCAGGCAGCAGATCTTCATGGTGAATTTATGACGGGCAATGGAAAGTTCAGCATCCAATAGGCCATATCCTGATGGAGAATAATCTAGGTGCTTTACTCGGTCATACCTTGGCAGGAACAAATTATTTTTATATTTTTGGAGACTCTCAGTGATCGAGAGCAAAGCTAAAGTTTAAGTGAATGTCTCCAGCAAGTCTAAGATGGCCTCTTTTTTTATCATGATCTTTCACATTTTTGTTAAGATATTTTTAGGTTCTATTTAATCTGCCCTGAGGATAATCAATGCATTTAGTTGGTTTTTTTAATTAAAGAAAGCTGCTGTTCTATTGTTTACATTTTACATTTACTAATTACATTTTGGGGAATTTTTCTTTAATTAATCTATTATCTATCACTGACTGATGCTTTTCAATTTCAAAGACAAAAAGGGAACATAAGATTATTTTAACTTTTAATTAAATATTACATCAGATATTTTTAGAATTATTATTAAATGAAATTTAAACAAAGCAATAAATACGAACTTTATAATGCAAAATAAATGATTAAAATTATACAAAATTATATAACTAAAAGAAATATAAATTATATTATTTTATCCCTATTTATTGCGTTTAATTTGAGATCGAAATGTGTGCGTGTTTATGCTGAATTCTACATATATTTATACATTTTTAATATTGTTACACACACAATTCGATATCAAAAAGTTTAAATTTGGGCGGGATAGACCGGTCAGTGAGAGACGACAGAAAAAGGTGAAACTTAAGATTCGAATAAGAATCTTACTGTTTCATTTCCCTGTACTTCCCGTGAACAATTAAGAGAAAACAAAGAAGGCAAGAAAGAGAAAAAAAAATTTACATTACATAATTGAAAGACGAAAAGAAAAAAAATTATTATTGTTTTTACAGATATTGAAATAGAGAAAGCAGAGATTACATGAAGCAATGAACAATTTATATACCCGGATCTAGAATTTATAGTTGAGTTAAAATGGCCTAATTTGGCCATGTCTGGTTAAAATCATAGAAATAATTAGTTAAACTGAATATATATATATATATAAAACAAAATTCTTAGAATAGGATTAGTTAGTATAATATATAAAAAAAAATTTTTAAGAGTAATAGTACTTAAAACAATAATATATATATATATATATAATAAAATTTCTATCTAAAACCCTATTTGACTAAAGTACAATCCATTCAACCAAGTTCATTATATCAAGTTCATTTTATTATTTTCATATACGTTTAATCCGTCCTAATAGTCTAATATTTTTACAACCCCGGGTCAGGTGAATAATACCGATCTCTCGTCATCGATGACTGCGGCCTTGGGTTTTCTAATCGTTGCCTTTTATCGGGTGGTTCTTTGGCCCAATGGTTCAAATCCACAGTAAGAAATTCAACCATTTCTCCTATATCTTTTATTTGAATGCCTGTCATTAATGGTTGGATGGTTAGCGGCACGCTACGCTGGATCGTTCTAAATTTCCACTTCCCCATATTCCACCAGTTTTTGGCAGATCCCTGCAGATGGTTACTAGCTATAGATATCTGCACATCTGGCCCTTTCATATGAAATTTTAAGAACTTCTGTGAGCTCTCTAGGTAGGTTTGAGGTTCTTCCCTTATTTCCACTCTAAATATTTTAACGTGGACCATCTTTGTTAAGTGGTTTTGGTATCCATTGTTCATTTTCATGTTTTCTTCTGTGACTTTTGGTCCTATTCTTTTGTCCCCGTCCATGCTTGTCTCCTTTTTACTGCTTTCACTCAACAGTTTTTGTGGGCCTTCATCTATTGGAATAAGGTCTGTTTGCTCATCTACTATCATAGGTTTGTCAAGTATTTCTAATTTCCTTTCCATTTCCATTTCTTTAATTTCTTCTTCCTTTTTACTAGCTGGGGATATTCCAATATGTTCCTTTATGGCTTCTAACTCTCTCCACATAAGGTCTTTAAATTCCTGATATTCTCTCACTCTTATCTTTTCTTCTTCTTGTCTCTGTCTTGATTCTTCATCTCTTCTTTTTCTCATTTCCTCCTCATACATTTTCTTCATTTCTTGCATACTCTGTCTAAATATTTCAAGTAACCTTAGACTGAAGTTCATTGATGCTATTCTGTCATTTTCTGCTTCCATTTTTCTTAATATTATTTATTTTATACTACTAGCATTTGACTACTCCCCACCGGTATATTGGCCCTATAACAGTCTTTCGCTGCCCTCACCTACTCTACATTGCCCTATCTCTATATTGCTGCGTTTAACATATTTAACATATATATTATAGCGAACTACTGGTTACGCGTATAAGCTACTGCTGTCTATGATATATATATTTGTACTTTAACAAAATATTTACTATTAACATATATAACAAGCTTCTGCTGTCTATGCTATATATATAATGGTGTTTTAATAAAAAAAATTCAATGCTACTTGCTTTCTCATTTAACGACTGATTACTTTTTTTTTTTCTTGATATATATATATAAAGCAAAATATTTCATTAGATCCGAGTATTTTCGTTCCTTCTTAAATTACACACACATCCCTGCTTTCCTTAAATTTGTTATTACGCCTGCTGTCCTTTCATTCATTCGACCCACGTTATTTCACTCGATTTACTTTTTTTCATTATTTTTATCAAAACAAAATCGTATATATATAGATTAATTAGCTAACTCGAGTAACGAACGCTAAAAGAAATTTATATGCGTTATATTTTGCTCAGGGTATATATGGGTTTTTTGTATCGAAAGCTCCACGTTGGAAAGCGCCAAACGCTAAAAAAAAAATTTAACTATGTAACGGTCAGAAAACATGTGACTCGTAAACATAGTGCAGAATTCGACCACCATACAGAACAGCAGCACCATCGAGTAGCGAAACCACCCGTGGTACTGAGTTTGAACATAGTTTATCGGTTCCACAATACAATCCATGAAACAACGCATCTGATGCGACATTAGTAAATATTTCCTTAGGCACGGTGGTCAGGGATATGCAAGAGACTCATTTTATTCTCAAGTTAGCCAATAATCAAACTAATATTAATTAAACATTCATATTTACATAATCGAGGAAATATTATATAGAATGGGTATCGAATAAATGAAACGTAACTGCAGACATATAGTTTAAAATTATTTATTAATACATTTTAATAAAACAATTATTAATAATATTTAGGGATTCAAAGCTTCAGTAGTGGAATTTGCGACATGAATATATTTTAAAGAGTACATTTATTTATTTAGACATTTTATATTGAGGATTTCAGTAGCGGTATTTCCGATACTGTAATGTTTATAAAAGGAATACATTTATTTGAAAGCGTAATCTAGCTACCTAAAATTCTCGAGTAAGTATTTCTAATGCATGCCTGGAGGGATTTATACCTTTGCAATGCAAGAGTCTAAAGTATGGGTTATAAGAGTAACGGCAGACATACATTTATTTAATTAAAATACTTATTTATAACTAAGGGCCGACATTTATTTGAGAGTGAATTACGAAGATAATGCAGAGGCGGAGTGATATATAGAATAATAAAATTAAGCAAAGGAACACGTGGTACGCTTTAGAAAGGCGATATGGAATGGCAGTATATCGAAACTGCAATGCCGCGAATGGGTTTATAAGAATATCAGACTGGTCTCTGCCTCGGTCCGATGAAGTAAGGTGTCACATAAGCATAACCAGGGACAAGCGGTACGTGGCATGATTTGCCGGATGGCTGCATGACATTGTCAAATCCTACGGGAGCACCCATTATGCCCGCTTGTGTAGGATGACTGGGGTTAATTTCAACCCTGAAGAATCTGGAAATTTCACGGCGGAATGGGTCATCGCGTCTCTAAAACGTAACACATGTATACTAATAATTGATTATGATGAGATTTAAATAGATTTCTAATTCGGCTCTACATTATCAACATTTACTAAAGAACGTTGGTGACTCTCAAAGAAATGTAATTTTCTGGAATTATTCAGATTATTTAATAAATACAAAACATATATAATTTGGGAATTATTATAACTAATATGTCAGCCATTTGCGAAGTAGTAGACCCCTGCATTACAATAAATGAAGCATTGAATGCGTGTCGATTTATATGAAAGTTAAGTTATTAAAGAAGTAAATATTAATGAAAATTTGACACGCATTCATTGTTTTAAGCGATCATAGATTTAAACTTTGAAAATTGAAATAATTATGAGCATGCAATGATTAAATAATAACTATAGATAGAAATGTAGATTATAGAAATACGCACCCAAGAAAGACAGAGTGAGGTAAGCTAGATTATTAGAGAAATTTACATATTAAATTAATTATTCAGTTTTAGTTATACATATGGTAGTTTTACATTTTATAATTTAGCTAAGTATTATGAAGAAGAGCTATAGCATATTATTAGAGTACTCAAGTTTGAACACAGACAGGTACCTGTTTTATAAGAAGTTTTCCGAGTCCATTGGTTAAGTAGCAAATAGTTCATGAGTGGCAATTCTTTCTTGTATTTAGACATTTCATTTTACTTTCATAGCAGCAGCAGCCTTTTCATTTATTTCAGGCAGCAGATCTTCATGGTGAATTTATGACGGGCAATGGAAAGTTCAGCATCCGAAAGGCCATATCCCGATGGAGAATAATCTAGGTGCTTTATTCGGTCATACCTTGGCAGGAACAAATTATTTTTATATTTTTGGAGACTCTCAGTAATCGAGAGCAAAGCTAAAGTTTAAGTGAATGTCTCCAGCAAGTCTAAGATGGCCTCTTTTTTTATCTTGATCTTTCACATTTTTGTTAAGATATTTTTAGGTTCTATTTAATCTGCCCTGAGGATAATCAATGCATTTAGTTGGTTTTTTTAATTAAAGAAAGCTGCCGTTCTATTGTTTACATTTTACATTTACTAATTACATTTTGGGGAATTTTTCTTTAATTAATCTATTATCTATCACTGACCGATGCTTTTCAATTTCAAAGACAAAAAGGGAACATAAGATTATTTTAACTTTTAATTAAATATTACATCAGATATTTTTAGAATTATTATTAAATGAAATTTAAACAAAGCAATAAATATGAACTTTATAATGCAAAATAAATGATTAAAATTATACAAAATTATATAACTAAAAGAAATATAAATTATATTATTTTATCCCTATTTATTGCGTTTAATTTGAGATCGAAATGTGTGCATGTTTATGCTGAATTCTACATATATTTATACATTTTTAATATTGTTACACACACAATTCGATATCAAAAATTTTAAATTTGGGCGGGATAGACTGGTCAGTGAGAGACGACAGAAAAAGGTGAAACTTAAGATTCGAATACGAATCTTACTGTTTCATTGCTGAGCAAGGGTAACAGTGATGATTCCATGGCCATCCCTTGATTTTGTTGGAAGAATTCTGAGTTATATTGAAAATATGTTGTTGTTATGCAGAATGATAATAATTCCATTATACTATTGTAACATTTTTCATATTTTTAGTAGATTCTGGTAAGCCTCTTTTTTACACACTATGAAGTGAAATTAATCAAGCTATGGATAAAGAAATATCTTGTCCAAAAACATAGCTATATTTCCTGATTAACTGGCCTACTAATTATTATGACAGGAATTGCCGACAAGATTAATTTTAATTTATAAGAGAGTGCCATAATCAATAGACTCCTAACTTGATACCTCATAATTTTGATGCAAGTAACTAAAAGATCGGGGTTATGCTTTCATGTGAGAATATTATTCCCGAGGCTTAATCAACAAATATTGGCAAAGTAAATTCTATACTCAAATCCTAATAAACTAACATTAATAAATTTAATAACTATTAGTAATAATGCACAATGAATAGTTGATATTAGAAATAAATATTTTATTCTAACAAATTAAAATATTAAAAACACAAATTACTAATTCCTTGGAAAGAATACACGCACACTAATCCAGACATGAATCAATTGATTAAAACATGTCACCATTAAAATTCACTTCCAAGTTTCTTCTAGAAAGTTCTTTAAATGAAAGTCTTTTTACTAAAAAAATTTATGACTCTATCAGGATTATATTATAAGCTTAATTTTAGTCACAATTGGGAATAATTATTCATAGCTTACCAGTAAGTTTAGCAAATTTCCATAAATAATTGATTACTATGCATGACTTTTTTATGAAAGAGAATGAGCTCATGGCCATTGGTTTTAACTTGTTCTTGGTGCATCCTAAAGGCTAGTCATGAAAGCTTTTCTGGTGGATGTCTTCATGAACGATGTCAGCAAAAGCCTCAGTCTACTCCTGCATGACGAATTATTTCAGCATAGAGTGGTCCTGGATCTTTCATGATCCAGGTCCAGTCAAAAAAAACAGACAAGACCTTGATCACATTGGTATTCTTCCTTTTATATATTTTTTGTCCTATTATCAACATATAAGATAATAATCTTGTGCATTCTTTCTTAAATTTAAGTTACAAAGTCTTTTTTTTAAAACATAATTCCACCATCTTTAATTGGAGTTGGAAAGATTTTACTAATTAAAATCTGCATGTGGAATTCTTTCTTTTAGTTTATCTGGATTAGTAATCTACATGTTTTTTATTCTTTCCAAATTTAATTTATTTTTAATTACAAAAAAACAGTATGATTAAAAAATTTAATTTTCATTGTATGTTTTGTTTAGAAAAAAATTATACAAACAAATAAAATTTTTAAAGGCGTTAATTTAAACATCTTTAAATTTATTTATTTTTTTTTTTTTTGGCTTTTAACAAATGACAATATATTTATACCATATTTAAATAAACGATACCCTATCAATAGGTAGAGCTGTTCTAGTTTGTAAACTATGCTACTACCCAAACAAATTGTTATATCCAAAAAAAAATACCCAGATTGCTAATCTTAAATTCAAACCACTAACCTCTTATAAATATAAAATAGCAAAAAGATACATTTATTTCTGCAATATTTCACAAATACTGCAATAGTGTCTTTTCTAAACAGGAATACTATTTGTACATATCTTTCCACTGCCACACAAGCTAGATTGTTTGCCAATACATATAACATAATTACACATATCCATTGTGCCTAATGACCAATTTTGGTTGCACATGCTATTAAAATGCCTCCAAAAAGATTAGCCAATGGCTTCTTGACTTCCTAGATTTTGGCAAATACACTGTGAATTCCTCCTTCAACGATGTGAATCTAATTTAAAAGGCTTATCAGAATCAACTTAACCACCTCATATCACTAGCATTACTGAACTCTGCAGATCAATCCCTTGGATAGTTTCCATTCAGCTGATGAAACAAAAATTATGGAGCTATAGAATACAACTCTCATAAAATAGAGTTCATTACAGATGCATAACATGGATCTCTAATGATATTATCTTCTCATTCAGTAATGTTCACTGCAAAATGGAAGATGGCTGGGCAATGGGACTGCCCATCAGCAGCATCATTTCAAGTCTCTTTCTTAATCATGCTGAAGAATAGATATTACCTCCACATCTACCTTCACACTTTTCTTCTTTATATTGTTATGTAGATGACATTTTCATATGTGCCCTTAAAGCCAAAATCTCTCAAATTCAACAGAACCTTGTGGATACTACATCACTTACTTTAAAGTGAGAAAAGAAGTGAATGGAATTAAGTACCTTTATCTTTATATACAATGAGACTGCACATACCTGACCTATAAAATGATTATCAGACTATACATGTATGTGGTTTTATTCTCCAAATTTGCACACATTGCATTCTCCACAAACCAGCCAGACTCAAAGCCTTTTCACTGTTACCTGCACAAGCTTGCACCACACAGGAAAGATAACATAAGTACATACATAGAAGAGTTCACAGTGTAAGTTATAAGTACTCTGCCCTCCTAAAAACCATTAGAATTTTTTACTATAGAACATGATACCTCCATTCCTCCTCCATCAACACCAGTTAGAACCCAGTATTTCCCTTTCCTACATTCCTGCCATAATCCATCATATCACCAAAGTTATTACTCCAACCCATAAAATAACTTTGGGCACACCACCATCTCTGCAACATTTTCTTAACAACTCAAAGGATAGTTTGCCAGTTGAACTCCATTCCCAGATCATATACAAAATCAATGACACCACATTCCTATTCATTTATTATGGGGAATCTCGGGCTAATCTATCAATGTACATCATGCAAACATACTTATCTCTATAATAATGCAAAAACAAACAATGAAACCTATTCAATCTGAAACACTTTTCCTCAACTGGATGTGTCTTCATTTCATCCTCAGTCAACAACACTGGCATAGAATGCAATGACAGTAAATGAAAGATTAAGAAAGCCTGGCATATTCCTAAAGACAAATATGCCATTAACAAAAAAGAATCCTAGATTCCCTTGTCTAAAAAATGACCTATCCATCCTATATAATGCTAAATGTAAATCATATGTAAATTAGCACAAACAATAGATTGTAGAAATAGAGGGTAATTAAAAACAACTATTGCTACATCTATGACTTTTAATAGTTGAAGGCTAGCTAAGCAAATTATTTTTAACCAAACTAATCATTAAAGGTTTGCTACACAAATACTGCATACAGTTCAGACAAAACTAATATGTCTACACTACTACAGTACAATAGATATATATTTTCAATTATGTTGGCTTTTATCAGTTCTTCTCCCATTTCAATTTGACCATATTGCAACTATTTGTCAACACAGGAATACAGATAGCTTTCTCTCATTATGCATGTATGCCATGAATCTTATTTTTCAGATTAGTCAGAGATATCATCATTATGCATATATGCCACGAATAAAGTTTAGTTTTCAGATTAGTGAGAAATATTATCATTATGCATGTACACCATGAATAAACTTTACTTTTCATATTAGTCATAGATATCAAACACCAGAATCTTCATTCTGTTGCTGGCAGTTTAAATACAATCCTAACAAAGGTATTACTTAAAAAATGTTTTAATGCATAAATTCTAAATTTATTAAATATTCTGAAATCAAAATATCTGATGCTGTTCAGAATACTTTAACATGCATTTTTCCTACTTCATGTAATGAATTGATGTCATGCATAGTGCAATGAATGGTAGAGTATCAGAATCTGAAGTATAAGGTCCTGGATCACTTCATATTTTCGCACTTCCGGTCCTCAAACTTCTTATGAACACCTTAAGACCTTCAGATAAATAGTTTTTAGTTAAATAAATAATTTAAGACAGAAAAAACTATAAAAAGTGAAATAATTGATCCTAATGTCTGGAAATGGTGATAATTGATAATTAAAAAAAGGATTATGGAAAAAAGTTCTATTATGCTAAAACATAAAAACAAATCTCATAAGTACTACTTTATAGGTATTTTTTTAACCCCTCCAATAAATAGATAATTCATTCTTACATTTTGAATGATAAGTTTCAAACTTATTCCACCCACAACTTTGATATAAACAACTCCAAATAAATTCAGTAATGATTTATTATTAATCATTTGCTAAACTAGAAATTAACTGTAGTTCAGACATAAACTTTTAAACCTCAGTGAAAGATTAATATATGTTTTTTTAATTAAACACATATACACACACATGGAGTTATTCACATTTCTCTATCTCAAGTTAATATTTTTATGAATGTAGTAAACAACCTACACCCTACCAAACATTATTTTCACATGTGTGATGGTATAGATGTTGACTTTCATTATCTGATGAGAATTCTGCATTTCAAACACCATAAAATAAAAAATGAAAACAGAAATAAGAGGTCAATTATAAAAAGTATCTGAAAAATAATAAAAATAACCTTATGAATTGATAGCTTTAAATCTAATAGAAACAAGACTGCAGACTTTAGAGACATCTATTGAACAACTAAGGAATCTACATGATTCAGAGCAATGGTACATGGGTGAAATATTTAGCTCAAAGTCCACAGACTGCAACTCAATACTGTGTTTGTTTTATATGAATGTTTGTGTAAATTTGAAGCAGTAAACAGTGAAGAAAATAAAATCATATTTGTCAAACTTTTTAAATCACATCTTTGACCACCATCCCCTTAAGATATGTACATTAATGATTAGTTATAATCATTACATTAAGCCTGAGATTATCATATCATTTCTATTTTAGATATATATGTGTGTAATATGTTCAGGCACTCTTAAAATAACAACAAAGCACCCTCCCTCCCCCCATCCCAAAATAATTCTTGAACATTTTCACATATGGGGTTCAGTGAAAGAAAAAATGTTTATCAGGCTTTCCAATTTACCATATGATGTTCATTTGAGTGAATTTTTTATTCTTAATGTATTTTGTATCTACAAATAACAGATATTAATATATAGTGTAATAGAAAAACTATAGAAATCTCAATATAAAAGAATATTTTGATATTGGAAGAAAATTTGCTTTAATAATAAGAACAAATAATGAAAATGATAATATCATGGAATATGTGGAAGAGTATTAAAAATGAAGAAAATAAGTAACAAAGCAGACAAAATTCTCCATACAATAGTGCCACACTGTGCCAAACAGATTCACAGACTAGTTTCTGGCTTGTGGCCTTCATCAGTGAGGAGCCTTGGATCGGACAGCACTGCACTTAGATGGGGATTTTATGCACAAGCCTTCTGCATGCATTGATTACTCTGGTTGGAACAGGGTGGCACTATTGTAAGGATGGTTTTGCCTGTTTAATAACAGTTATGTGCTAGCATAAGAGATGGTGACCATATGATGTTTAATAAAATAAGTAACTCCTACAATTACACATTGTCTGAATTTCCAAGTATTTTAAATAAAGAGATGAGACCTACAATGCAATTTAAAGAAGGAAAAAGTTCCAGGAAATGGTAAAATTATTATTAATATTTTAAAAGAAGCAAATTATGAAAGAGAAATTGTTGACAAAACTAGATATTAAACATCCAAATGAGAAAAATGTATAAAGTAATTGGAAGAATGCAGTCATAATATTAATATATAAAAAAATAAAGAAGATATTACCAGTATAAGTACAACTCATTTATAGCAAAATTTGTAGTCAACCTAACTGAAAAGAAAACAAGCTGAATTTAAAAGCAAGTTTAGCATGATGGGTCATATCCAGATATTAAGAGATATTATAGAAGGAATAAATAAGTATAAGTTGACATTATACTTTAAATTTGTAGATTATGAAAAGACATTTGATTGTTGAAGAATTTTCATAGTGAATAAAACTTGGGACCTTCAAGATATAGACTAAAGATATTGTCATAATCGAAAGAATATTTATCAAAAGGCATAGTAGGAATTAGATTATATAGCAATAATTAAAATGTTAATATTCATATGGGTGTATGAGAAGTTGAGACTGTATATACCATAACTATATATTTGGCCTTATGGGCTAAATATATATTCTATAATGTGTTTCTTTTTGATGTTAAATTATAAAGTCTTAGCTAAAAGGTTTATATCATTGATTAACATAATTTACTTAGCATATTTAAATATTAATTACTTAACAAATACTAATTAGATTATTTAATGTATGATTAAAAATTCCAAAGTTAATAGTTTAGATCTAAATAAAAATAAGTTTAAAGCCTGTCATGTTTAGGTATAGAGAATTAATAAAGTTGTTTTATTCTGTACAAAATATGTTTTATTTTATTTTGTTAAGATCTTTGTTTGTTAGTTTTAAAATAAATGGTTTTAAAATAATAATTTATAAAATGTTAGTTCATGTAAGAGTTATTTAAAGTCAAAGTGTTGAGTTTAAATATGATTAATTGGGTTAAATTTAAATTTAAAAAAGTTTTAAATTAACTAAGTTTTTTAATAGGTAAAAAGTTAGTTTTATGTCTTTTAGAATAATGGTTTTATCTAATATGTGTGTGCAAATATTGGTGCATATGTTTGAAAGAATTGAACATTTCAAAATAGAATTATTAAAGGTTATATTTTAAAAATGGGTATTTTAAAATAAAGAATTCTGGAAATGAAATAAAATATATATTTTGAATGGAAAGTATGTAATTTAAAAATGTAAGTAAATAAGTTTAAATTGTTAAACAAATCATTTATTTAATAATTAAATTGCAATTAATAAAGATCATTATCAGTCTAGACATCACATGAACAGTTAGTCTGGATTAAAAAGATTAAGTTAATTAATTATGAAAGTTAAAATTACACTAGTATTTTTAATATTTTGCTTCTCTATTTAAATGGGATTTGTTGAACTGGGTTATCTGATAGAAACTGTGGAGAGCAGACATGTATAGGTGTTTGGATACAAAAAGAAAAACCAGGAAATAATTATTAATATATGTACTGAAATTCTTACTGAAATTATTTTAATTGATTGGATTTTGTTTCATTATTTTAAATCAGTTTAAAAGTTTTAATTGATTTTGTCAAGCATTGGTGGTTGAGAGGTCAGCACAGCTGCCTTACATGTGCCAGGTTAGTGGGTTGGTTTTCCACCGATGCTATGACACATGAAAAAAAAAGTTTTAATTGATTTTCTTTTATCATTTCAAATGTCTGAATAAAGAGTTAAAAGTCATCCATTGCAGTATTACACTAAGGGATATGTTTAACCAGCCTACCAAGCAATAAATCACAGAAAGATGCTTAAAATATCATTAATTTTTAAAGGGGAACCATCCGGCATTGGAAGTGTATGTTTATTTTGTCCTTACTTTAAAATCATTAATTAATTTGAAACTTTAAAATCATTAATTAATTCTAACTTTATCTATAATAATTGCTTTTGACATTTTCATTAATATTTTGAATCATTATTAACACTAATTTTATTTATTAATAAAGTCCTTATTATATGTTTGATAAAACTCTGACTTAAAGATGAATAATTGATGAATAATTTTATGAAAGACAGTCACTGTTAAATTGTTTTGGAGATATGTATAAAAGTCATTATATTTATGTCAAATTAAAAATATAATAATGACAAATTACCATAGAAGCATTAATTGTATTAATGCCAGAAGAAATTATAATGATTTGGGATTATATTATATAATTTTAAAGAAAGAAAATGTCCTAAGAATTGGCTTCTTCAATATTTTGGAGAAAATATCTTATTCATTTGATTTTCTAGTGATGCTGATAACTTAACATTGAATTGATAGAATTATCCATTGTGAATTCATCTGTCTATTCATTTAGAATGTTTCCTAAACTGCTTATTTGTCTTTGAAATATATATTACAATTATTTTAAAGAAAGAAGAAATGATTTAAACTTATGTCTTACTTAATATTATTAAAATGTGTGAACTGCATGTGCAACTTTTCAAAGAACTGTAATTCCTGCTCTTAATTATGTGTACTTTTTTTATCTGCTTGAAGAAAATACTCTATTGCAGTATTTTCTTAAAGAAGATACAAAAAGACTTGAATGAAAGAGAATTATTTTATTATAAGATAAAAGAACTTAAATCCCTAATCTAAATAATAAAACAAAATTAATTAACGTATATATATCAGTATACTTAAAATTTGTTATTGATATTATGTAGTTATAATTTATACCTTATATTGAATTCTTATTCTTATTTATAGTATTGTAAAACATATTTAAAATGGAATGAATATGTGAACAAAGATGGATAAGAAATATTAAGCAAATGGTTTATTTTATGTTATTTTTATTATTATTCAGAGTTCTCATATTTGTTTTAGCCAAAATTAATTATTGTACTTCAGGGTATAACAGCCTCTTTTATATATTCAGTATAAATGGTTATGAATAAAAGTGTTACGAACATCGGTGTATGTGAGAATTGAGACAGCTTATAAAACTGAATGTTGATATCGTTATGCAATTATGATTTGTCAGTGTATACAGAGTGTTAAGCCAAATGGATGTATTGTTTGCCTCTATATGTGTGTGTGATGTGGTTAATTAATTAATTATTTATTTATTATCATTATCAAATCCATACTGTTAGTGTATCCATTTGGGAAAATTTTATTTGGATAGTATATTATTTTTGTATGCATTCAACCCCTCCATGAATGAGAGTGTGGCTTGCTTATTTGTCAGCACTTCCAGATGCCTATTCGTATTTTGCATATTGGTTTTTTTTTACTATTCACTTTGCCTGGAGTTTAATATAATGCGTATTATAGTATGTTATAATATCTAAAAGCATGCTTATCTTTAAAATATATTATTAGCTCTCCTACAACTTAAATTTAAAATACATTGTGAGCATTGAGCATATTTATTTCATCACCCCATCATAAATGTTAGTATTACGGTATTCATGTTACTATTTTGCATAATATATATGCTATCTTCGTAAATCTATAAAAAGTGTCTCCACACTGATTTTCAAACCTGGTTCCACTGTGTAAAGTATATAATATCTTACTGGTGGCCTGAATATAAGCATATAAGTGCATTGTTTTACTCTGCCTGTATAATAAACGGATTAGATAGAAGTGAGAACTTTTGGGTGATGATAATTGTTTTTTTTTTTATATATATGTCAAAACATTGACTGGGAAGTGAACCCAGGCAAGCTGCTTGGAAGGCAGCTATGCTAACATCTAGGCCACCAGTGCTTGACAGTGATGATAATTGTTTGTATTGTAAATTCTTTAGGAATGTTTTTTGGAAAGAGATATTTATGTGTAAAGTTTATTAATATTTTGTCAGTCTAATTTATTAAATTTAAAAAAAAAAGTAAGATGCTTATTGTAAATAAATATTTTATTGTATAAGTATTATCTCATAGTATAAATAAATATTTTTATTGTTAATTAAATTCTTTCATGTTTCATTGCCATCTCATATTGCTGACCCATCTGATCATACACATGTTGAAAAAATAAATAATCACCAATATACATATTTCATGCTAAACCAGCGATCATCAGTTGGTAGATCAGGTGGGTCAGCAATATGAGATGAAATGGAGAGTTGAGGGTTGTGTGAAAGTCTGAGTTTGAATCTCTTATATTACATTATATATGTGCAGGTGTGTGTAAGCCTGTACAATATATTAATTTACATACTTCATTATTGTGTGTTCACATTTCTGTTTGCTTAAAATACAAATGTTTGATTACAAAGCTAAGAGAAAAATATAAAATGTTTAGAGTATAACTTGAATAATTGACAGCTTTAGAGATTAATTATATTACCAAGATCATTTTTCTTGTTCCAAGTGTATTTTAATTTTGAACCCTGAGATATTAACATTTTAGAACTTGATATGAGATTTTAAAAATTGTAAGAAGAACCAAATTTTTAAATTTTAAATAAAAATAAAATCTGAGGTAAGATTTGATTTGATGTAAGAATCTGATATTTTAGTAATTATAATTAGTTATTATGTTGTCTACAAGAGGGCTCATACTCTAAGATGGTATTATGGTGCCTATGTGACCTGTACTTCATTCCTGTGATCCAGCACTTTCTTTTTACAATATATATATATAATATTTAGATATATGTATATTGTCCATGCTAAACTTAATATAATTACATGGGACTTGAAATCGAACTTTCAAGCTCCCTACATCTGTCCAATACATCTTATACAACTGATACACATGACACATACATGTGAAAAAGATAAATGATCTCTAATATATGTATTTAGTGCTGAACCAGCACTCATCAGTTGGTCCAGATCATCATCTCCCTTTCATATTTATAAATTCAATGTCCAGTTTATATTAAGATAGCAAATAATCACATTTTAATGGACATGCTTCAATCTACTCCAGCCTACAACTCTTCAGCCATCTATACTATTGGAAATCTGATTATGAAATGCCCAATCTCTTTGATAATGTCAACATTATTATCATGCCCATGTTGTATTTAAATGAACAAGGTTATATGCATGAGGGTCAGAGTAACTTAAAATCAACATAGTCACAATTACAATATTGGCATTAGCAAGGGATTTTGGGCATTCCATCATCAGATTTTCAATGATATAGACAACTGAAGAGTTAGAGGGTGGAATAGATTGAAACCTGCCCATTAAAGTGTGAAGATCCATCTTATTATAAACTGAACCCTTATTATATTTTATGTGAGGGAGATGATGATGTGGACCAACTGATGAATACTGATTCAGTATGAAATATGTATATTGAAGATGATTTATCATTTTTGCATGTGTGAGGTCATGTGTATCAGTTCATGAGTGGATGGCTGAAGGGAGCTTGAAAGGTTGGGTTCAAAACCCCTACATTACATCTAGATCACAGGGGTGTAAGATATACTTGTATTTAGAATATTATGTATATATTTAAACACATACATTAAACATGTAATGTTTTGAATCAAAATATCTGAATAGTATTTAAAAGTATATTATAATTCAAATTTGCATATATTTGTCTATCTGAATAATGAAGTGATTTCTTACTTCCTTATAACCTAAATCTGATTGCACGTTCAGTGAATCTCACCATAATCATAGCTCTCTTGTTAATTATTGTTTCTGCTTACATGCATTTTTATTTAAATTAATCCATTTAAATATTTCATTTATTAGATAACTAGATTCAGTTTTTTTTTTTTTGTTTATTACATTTCTATGATTGGTCATAAATCGTACCTTCTCAATCTTTCTTTTTCTGCCATCACACCTCACATTCACTAGAATGTCTGCCTGTGAATCTAAGCTATAACTAAATTGTTTTCCATAGTTCCAATAAACAGACTTAGGTTATAAAGAAAAAAGAAACCATTTCATTATGCAAACAAACAAACATATGCAAATTTAAATTACAAATCCAAACAAAGGGAAAAATCAATATCAAAAGTGTATTATAGTTCCATTTACTTTAAGTGTACTATATTTTAGTTATTAATCATTAAATTACTATTTTATCTATCATTAATTTCTCTGATCGATTCATAATTGATGGATTGGCAGTCTACTATATATGTAGGTATGCATATAAATTAAATAAATTAAAAATGTTGAAATTTTAAAAATTATAACATATTAAAACATAAATATATAATTATATGTTGTATGTATGTGTATAAAAACCAACAAAATAAGTCTATTGTGTCTTTGCATAAATAAACAAGGAATACAGTCATATTTTACAGTTCTTAAAAAACTGTTAGATAGTAAAAATCGTCAGTCATTTAACACAAAATTGTGAGAAGTACAAGAAAAAAGTGCATATTTGTATGTTTTATTTAATTAAATACTTTAAATACATTTACAGACTTAACACCTGCATTTATATATGTAGTATATGTGGGATTTGAACTCAGACTTTTACATGACCCACAACTGTCAGTACCATCTTATATTTCTGACCCACCTGATCACACACATGTTGAAAAAATAATCACCAATATATTATTTCGTGCTAAACTAGCACTCATCAGTTGGTTTGTGAGGAGATGGTAATCTGAAGCAACTGATAAGTGCTGGTTTAGCACGAAATATTGGTAATTATTTATCTTTTCAACATGTGTGTGATCAGGTCGGTCAGCAATATAAGATGGCATTGACAGTTGTGGGTCATGTTAAAGTCTTAGTTTAAATACTCTAACAAAATTTGAATTAAAACTAAAAGAATGCAAAATTGGTATTTTTATGAAGCCTGACATGAAAATGAAATAAGAATGTGAAATATGCATATTGTGAATGTTGTTAATATAGAAACAATAATTGAAAACTTGATAGTACTTTAAAAATCATCTCTCACAATCTCAATTCTAGTTATAGTTTTTCACTAAGAAATTGCTCATGCTTAAGTGATTTGTCATTGCGATTCATTTGATTCCGGATAATTAAATGCTTCCATATTTTTTTGTGATAAAAATTTAAACTATTTTAAGACTTAGCGTCAGAATAATAGTTTTAATTATTAATAACTTTATCATAGTGATTGAAAGAAATTGTTCTATGGCTAAAACTATTCTATACAATACATTGTTTGTATACATGTTATTATTTTTCTTTAAGTTGCCAAAAGTTATTAGTAAAATCACTATTTACATATAAAGTTCCAGATAACTGTGGAATCAGGACAACAACATGCTCTCTACCTCAAAAAAAAAAAATCATATCATACTATAGGCAATCATATTTTTTTAATTTTTGATATTATAGTAAAAACATATTAATCAAAATATTAATTGCATGGGAGGTCATGTGATGTTAGAGTGCTAGAAATGAATCATATTATAATGTATTTCTATTTTATTATCAATCAAATCAACAATCATACCATTTTGAGACCTTTTTTCACTTTCAACCAACATTAGATTATTAAAGAGATATATTGAATCTGTCTGACATAGATTTTAATTTAGATGGAACTTGCTATTCAGTTATTGGATGATGAGGATTGAGCAATAAAGACATCAAACAGTCAAGTGATCATCCTGATGGGTAGTAATTTCTCCTTACTGCTCATCTGCAGAGAAAGGCTTAAGAAGCCCTGCCAAGCTGGAAGATATTTATGGCTGTTTTATCTTTTGCATACTTACTTTCTATTTGAAATTGACTACATTAAAGAATTCTAAACTCATCTGATAAATATTTAATTATATATATAGACTTTCCTGGGTATGAACCTCATGATTTATTCTTATGCCAGCTAAATATACAACTACTATTCCAGGAGACTCTTTATTCTTTGAATTAAAGATTCTTATAACTTTTTTAACAGACACATTTTTAAACATAATAATTCATTTCATTTTTATTTACATCATCATTTTCAGCTATTATTCATGTACCGTAGGATGAAGATATTTCAATCTTTTTTCCCATACAATATCAACAAACATTTTTATTTTATCTATCCATCAAACATATGGTTTTTTCTAGGTCTTTTTCAGTCTCTTGGGATGTAATTAAAAGTTTCAACTGCCCTTTTATTATTATTTCTCTTATACATATATATTGTCCAACTCCATTTCAATCTATTAATAACTGAAATACAGGCTTATTATATACCTGTATCAATATATGTAATATATAGGGTATATGCACAGACTTTCACACGACCCACCACTCTATCTCATATCACTGATACACTTGAACCCATAGGTCGAAAAGCTACCATCACTCTATCTCATATCACTGATACACTTGAACACATATGTAGAAAAGCTATTCGACATATGGGTTCAAGTGTATCAGTGATATGAGATAGAGTGGTGAGTCGTGTGAAAGTCTGTGCTCATATACCCTATATATTCAGTCTATTAATTTTTTTAAATGATGGCACTAATATATTTGTATTTAATATGTAGAAATGATATCAAAATTAAGTGAATTAAAGAGTTCTATATTCAGTTAATTCAAAAAACACGATGTCTGACAATTGTGGCATATAACAAAATTTTGCTTACACACTACAAATTTTACAATATTTTTTCAGTTTATATATATAAAGCAAAACTATTTTTTTAATAATAAATATTGAATCCCCCCCCCCCATATAATATATGTATCTATATTTCTATGTACTTCTCGTCAGTTAAAGATTACTGTACACAATATTTGTTTATTTTATATTACTTTTTTTTCTCTTTTAAGACATTCCACATCATTCTTTTTAAATGAAATTGAATTTTAATATTCATTAAAAAAATAATGTTAATTAATCATAAAAACAATTTACATTAATGTAAACAAAATAATCTTTTCTGCGAAAAATAAATTTTATAAGTGACAGTTATTTTCAAAAATTTAGATATGTGATTAATGGTTTTTAAATTTTTGTACCAGCAACCATAGATTATTACAAGTTCTGAAGCAACTGATTCTTTTAGAATTGTTACTTCTTAGTGGTACTGTTATACATTAATTTGCCATTTGAATTATGAAACTCGAGTTTATTTGTAAGTTTATTAAAATGATTCTTTATGAGTATGCTTAGAAATAATTCTGAGAAACATATTTGAACGAGAATGTTCTGTGTTATGATTATAACAACTTTATATGTCTTTTTAAAAAAATACCTTATATATCACATGGTCACCATTTCCTATACTTACGCAAACTGTTAAATCAGAGGCAAAACTCTCCATGCAGTAGCGCCACCCAGTGCAAACCAGAATAATCAATGGATTCAAGAAGGTTGTACATAAAATCACTATCTTGTGCCTACTCGTTTAATATCTCCAGGCTAGTTTCTAGCTTGTGGCATTTTTCATCAGTGAAGAGGCTTTGATCTGAGAGCTCTGCATCTGGGAATCTAATGCAACTTTCTAACATCTTATGAATAAACCTTCTTGCATCCATTGATTACTTTGGCTTGCACTTGGTGGCACTGCTATATGACTGTTTTAAATATCTTATATATAGTTTACATATATATACATGCATACAGCACATATATAATTAAAAATAGTAGGAGTTAAATTATAAACAGCCTTTTAATTAAATATATTGTAATAGAATAGAATATGCCATCACATTATTTTAAAATTAAAATAAAAATGATCATAAATAAAAATTGATTTATTAAAAAGAAAAAACTTAACTTAAAAACTGAAATTTAAAAACTGTTTAACGTATATATAGATCACATGGTGGACAACTTTAAAAACTATTTTAAAAAATAAAAATATTTGAAAATAATTTTTTTTTTGTAAAAAAGTAAAGATATAAAGATTTGATATTTTTGAAAATAGAAATAATGTTGATTTCTATAATCTTAGAAAATGGAAATGATTGTTTTATTAATTAAATGATTGTTCTAAAGCAAACTAGCCTTTGAGGGACTTAAAATAAATTAAATGGTAAAAGAATACAAAGAAATTAAATGACCAATGCAAGCACGAAAATGACAGCATGGACCGTAACTGAAACACGAAAGGATTAGTGATGTCTTGCTCATTGAATCCCAAGATTTGATGATAAGAGGCTAAGAAAAATATAAAAGCCAAATGATTATTATAATTGTGATCTGAGAGCTGACTAAGAATATATTGTTATAACTAGCTATATTGCAGATTTTCACGATGTGGAAGTCTGCAATAAATTTAATTTTCCGGACAACCAGCTGAGGCCTATTGATGACAGTTCCTGACCAAATGCATGGCAAGTAGCAGTTTCATTTCAAAGAAAAACAAAATCTACGAAAGTGATCACGAAGATGGACTTCTAAATCTACTCAATCCATAAAGTATGAACTCTTGTGTTTATCTAATAAAAACTTTTCTAAAATTGCAATGAATTAATAGCTGAAAATAAGAACTCTTATCTGAATTAAAGAATGCAAATTCAATTATTAATATTTTTTATGCAGATGTTTAAGCAATCATTTCCATTTCTTTTTGTGTGTGTGTGTTATGTTTTAACTAAAATGTATTAAATATAAAGTTGGGTATGGATAGCTGCATGGATAAAAATTAATAACTATGTTTAAATTCGTTTATGTTTATTTTAAGGGGTTAATTTCAGGCTATTTGTTTCGTAGTTAGGACGATGCTTGTGGAGAGATATATGGGTGTTTATATTAATGTAATGTGAAGTGTGTTTAGCATACAGGGCAATGTGCCCAACTGAATGCATGACCCCCAAAGAGGCAGTCATATAGTTGAAATGGTCGCAGACGTAATTCCTGCGCCATTAACCCCTTCTAGCTCTATGGACAGGGATTTATAAGTCGGCAGAAAGACCGCTCTCCCCCATACGTAGCACTCTTTAAAAAAATTATATACATGATTCCTTAGTCAGACAGATGCACTTTCCTGTTCTGGACATGGATCATTTCCTTCAAATAATATCACACTGTCAGATGCACATTCCTGTCAGCATGGTTTTATGCTAGCATCTTCATATTACATTGGTTGCAAATATATATCTGGAAGCTGACATTGGGTTGGCTACGAACTTTTAGTCTGAGATTGAATGAATGTTTTGATAAGTTTTTAAGTGGAAAAAAATCTATGTAGCCTATCTATACTCAACATGCTAAAGTAAAATATAATTTAAATATCCATCTGTGCAGTTTATGTAAAACAGTAATTTAAATTTTTAAAAATTAATGTTAAAATCTAAAAATAAATTTATTCCTCAATTTTAAATGTGTATTAATAAAATCTATTTGTGTGTTAATTACTAGCAGTGGCTTCTTTTATTTTATTGTTTTAAATATTAATATATTTTGAGAATATAAATCTATTAAAACTTATAAAAATGTTTAAATTGCTGCTACTCTATGAGCTAGTGACATTGGGCAAACTGTCAGAATAATATATATATATATAAATTTTTGAATCTTAACTTACGTATTTTCCTACTATATAAATTTTTCTAGGTTCAAATGCCTAAATGGCGCCCTTGTAGTGCAATACATTAAAACTTTTTTCAGTGACCATTAAAATATAAATATATATTAGCAACATATCAATATATAAGATTAAAAAAAGAAATTCAACCCCCCTGCCATTATTATATATAAAGTATACTCTTTAAAAAGACTATATAAAACAATAAAAATGTTGAGACTGATTTAAATGAATCCAAATTTAAGTGTGCAATTGATTCAGAAGATACAAATATAAGATTAAAAAAGCATCCTATTGAATTTATAATTACACAATGAAACTGAGTCAATATTAAAAAATGCAGAGTTATATAAAAGAACATAAGATGTAATCTGTTAACTATTTATTTTAACCACACTGATGGATAATGGTTTTTCTCATTGCTTAACAGAAAAATAAACTTATTATTCATTATATATTTATGATTTATATTTTTTTATTAAAAATTCAAACATTAACTTTTTAAATAAGAGTAATAGTAAAAGTAAATAATCTAATGAAAGACACTGAATTAGTCTTCAGGCAAAAATATATTTTAATGAAAAAATATTCTCCATTAAATCTATATGTTTCAGACAACTTAAAATAAAGCATAAATTCAACTGATTAAACTATTCTTTAAAATTTTCACATTAATTTTAAACACACACACACCCTCCAAAGAATAAATGAAAATAATTGACAGAGGTAATTTCTATTTGATGATAATAAATTTTCATTGAATAATTTTCTACTAAAAATTAATTTATTCAAAAAAATCTAAATTGGAATACCAAATACTTATTTTTATTTCAAAGCTTATGAAATAAAAAATGATTTTATGCAAGTACAGTAAGCACTTTTTTTAAAATAAAAATACAAGTGGTCCTCAACTTTTATATCTAATTGGTTCCTGAAATGTGTATGAAAGTTGAAATACAAAAGTAGAGCCATGTAAGAAAAAATATCAAAACATGGTTTTTCAATATTTATTTTTTAATGAAGTGTATTAGCATATATAGGTGATTCTCTACTTTTTTAAAAAAATTATTACCTTAAATTTTATTACATTGTTAATGAAATAATTAAAGTGATAGAAATAAGTTATATTATTTAAAAGTTTAAAAGTTATACAAATGTAAAATAACATATATATATGGGTGTGTGTGTGTAATGATATTATTATTCGATGCCTATATTTCTTCAAAGTTATATATACAATCTTACAATTGAATATTAATAAATACAGTAAACTAAATAATATATATATATATAAAGTAGAACTTTAAATTTTTTTTTATCCACTTAGGAGCACTTTCGAATATCTTTGGAAAGCACTCCTAAGTGGATAAAAAAAATTTTAAGTTGTACTTTACATATATTTAGTTTACTGTATTTATTAATATTCAATTACAAGATTATATATATGTTAAATATATAAAATAGTTTCTACAAAAGAAATCAGTCAAAAAATAAGAATAAGATAAAATATTCATATTTCTAAAATTATTTAAAATGTATAAGTTATTAATTTCAGTAAAACATTTATATGTTAAAATATAAGTAAATTGATTCACTTATTTTTCAGAAAGTTTACAATTCAATACTCTTTTTATTGAGTTTTAGTCTTATTATGATTATATAAATAAAAAGACATGTTAATTATTTGAAAATATTTTTATATTTGCATAGGCTTTTACTCCTATTCATAATTACACTTTAGATTTTCTGAAGCAGGATTTACTGTAGGAGAAATTGATTGCTGTGATTACAGATGATAGATGAACCAAAACTCTGTTAAGTTTTTATGTGATTGATGAGGAGAATTCTCTAAGAATAAAAGTAATTGAAAGACATCTCAAATTAATAAAAATAAATTTATTATAATTTTAAAAATTAAATTAATAATATTAAAAAGTTACTACTTAATATTACATAAAAATGTAAATCATTATTCTGTATATATATATGTAAATGCTGATCAATATTTGCAATATAATGGACATACCTATAAGAACAAAAACTCAAATATACAGTACATAAACTAACACTTTATTGATTAGTATCTGATATTTTCTTTATAAATTTATCGAGTTCAATATGTTTTTAATTGACAATACAGCAATCTTCTAAAAAGAAAAAAGGTTACTTACATATTTTTCATCTTACCATTTTTTATCAGTCATTTTGTTTTAAGTTATAAAATTAATTATACAATTTTATGGGCCTACAACTGGCAATAAAAAAAAATATTTGTTTATTTTTGTTTTGTTTTAATTACAAAGAAAATTGGAAAAATAAAAATAATGATGATTAGCAATAATTATATATTGTTATTTTTGATCATTAAGATATTTAAATATTTATATATTACAATATTAACTAATAAAAAAATCAAATTAATCTATTATTTAGCTTCCATAATCATTTTCAATGAATTGATAAATCTCTTTTCCTCGACATACTTTTATACCATGTACAATCTCATTTTTCAATATTTTTTGTATTTTTCTTAATAATAAAAAAATTACCTATTAATATTTTTATTTTTTATAAATTTTATTAAAAATATTAATTTAATAAACAAAATTAATTAAATAATAAACATTAACTCTGTGAATTATTAAAACAAAAGTTTTAATTTTAGCCATCAGGTTAAAACATGTATTTTATCAAAAAAAAAAAATATCCAAAAATATATTAGATATATTTTATTAAATTCCAACTCCAAATACTTTGACATATTAAATTTGACTGTTAATTATATAAAAAATAAACAATAAAAAACAGTAGGAAAGTTATTGACAGAAGACATTATTGATGTCAGTGAATTTTTACATAACCAATTTTTTGCTAAAGAGATAATATATTCAAATCAAATCTAAATGTAAACATTACATACTGCTTAAGAAACAAATATTTAATGATTTTACAAAAAAAACATAATGTAAACAAGTCTACATTGTGAAAATGCAGAAAAGAATTCCACCTTTCACAAAGAGTAAGTTATCTGTCTCTCTAGTCTTTAAACTTTATTGTTATTAGATCTCTAACAGATGATGACATCTAAATATTATATTTTAAATTAAAATCTTACTGCTAAAAATATACAAAGTCTTTTTAAAATTTGTACCATCAAAAAATAAAAATGAATTCCTATAAATAATAGGGCTAATAATTAGTTTATGTAAAAATCAATTATTAGGTTAAAAGTGTTTATCTCCTTTCTACAAGAATTTATATTTGCTATATGTAAATACATTTTTTGAAATATAACAAATATCATTTTTGACCAAAACTGTAAATAAAGTATATTGGTTTTAAATGAGTAAATTTTGAGCTATCATATATAAAAACATAGATAGGCACTGTATTGCATTGCATTGAAGAATGTGATATGGTGTAAGTAGTCAATGATCAGAACCACTGACTGCACAGTAAGTATAAGTCACAAAGGGAGATTTCTGTATATATTTTCTATACATATTAAACATAACAAATGTTATAATTACAAAAATCATAAAGATACAGTTTAATGGAGAATATTATTAGTTAATCTGTACCATGTTTTACTATACATTTTACATATATAAGAATTTTTATGTTGATTTATTATAATAATTATGATTAATTTTGATATACTACCTTAACAAACAAGAAATTATTTGCTATAGAAATCTTTAAAAAATGTTCACCATTTTTTAATTGATAGTACTTTTGTAATACAATTAATATGAGATTACTAATATTATGAAAGCAATATGTCTATTTCATGAAATAAAATGGAAAAGTTAATATTATGAAAACAATATGTCTACTTCATGATATAAAATTGGAAGGTTCACTCAAGTATATATATATAAATTATTTAAATACAGTCTGTAAACCTTCCTTCAAATATTTTAAATCAAAACATTTATATATATGCACACAACCTAAAATAGTATTAGCTCTGAGAAAGATTGTAGGATAGTTGAAACATCAGGTTGTATGTACATAGATATATGTAATAAAATTAAGCTATAAAGCATTTGAAATAAGGAGTACAAATTGTATTTATATAAAATATTACAGCAAACCAAACGAAGTAGTAGATTAGTGATATTTGTAATATATGTTTTATTCATTCTATGTAATTAAAAAATAATTTTGAACTTGTAAGTAAAAAAGAGCACTGAATATAAATTGAATAATATGTACAGTATAAATTATGATTTACTTAACTAATTTTTATTTAATAACAACTTAATAATAGAACTGCTGATTCATCTCAAATAAAACTATCAATCTTAAGTCTGCATCACTCACAATTAAAGGGGATGACAATCTTCACATCATTTTACTATAACTGATAAAGTGCTTGAAAATATTGTTTAAAATATGTTCATCTGTTATATTGTGCTTACTACTGGGTAGTTTATATACTACTTTTAGCACAGATTAGTGATTTTTTATTTAAAAAATGATGACAACTCCATTACTAAAAAAAAAGGCATATGGCTTTATTGCTCAGGAGTTCAAAAGAAGTTTGAGCATTAGAATCAGCCTGGGACCTCTTGATGCCATGTTGGATACTCTGCCAACTATACCAAATCATGCAGGGCACTAATGTTGTTTTATGCATAAAAAAATAATGAAAATATTAAATATAACCATTATTGCATTTTAGTGTTGAGAACCTTATATTCAATAATAGATGGACAGTTGGAGTCTTAAATTTGATCCCAAAAGATTATAAAAGACCAAAAAAGAGACCAGAAGTGAGATGGGTAGATGAGATAAAGAAGTTTGTTGATGTGATGTAGAAAAAAGAGGTCTTCATTTTGCAGTAGTGGTAATACATACAAATGATGATGATGATGTTTAGTATATTTTTCTTAATTTAATTTTTTTTATATCCGCTGTTTAATATTTATAGTGAATTTTTGGAGCTGTGGTAATTATTAAATCCTTAAAATTGTTAACTTTTTATGAGATTATTATTTTATGGTGAGTTCTTAAAAATCCATTCTCTTATTTATGAAGTGAGTGTGTATATATATATAATAAATTATACTGTAATAAAAAATACTGTATACCAATCAGAAATGTGAGAAATTTTAGTATGTTTTAAGCACTTATCAGGTTACAAGATCATAAGGCAACATTCAACTAAAAAAAAAAAGTTCATTCCTTTGGGATTGTCATAAGTATAGATTTACATATGTCAAAATTATACAATTTGCATGTCATAATAATTCACTTATTTGTATGCTAATGATGTAAGCACAAGTAATCATTCAACCTATATAACAATGATAGACTCCCTATAATATTTTCTGGATGTCAGCCATTCTCAGGAAGAAGTACATTATGAATTATATTTATATATTGGACTATTTCCATAACCTGAGTATTGAATGTCTTTAGAAAAATTTAACTTTATTTAAATATTCCAAATACATTCAACTGTTAGTAATAGAAAATCAAACAACTTTTTGAAAGGTACTATTTTCCCCTCTTCTTCAGGTATTTCGGACCTGATCAGTGACAGTATTAGCATGGGATTTGAATCGGTGCCCTTAGATTCTTGAGTATTGAATTTTAAGGAAACGCTCTAACCAACTGAGCCATTCTGCCAAAGGCAACAGTTAATAGAAATCTCATATACTTATCTATGAAATTCCTCCTGATTTCCCCACTTTTTCCTAAGAGCAAAGTTGATTAGTGGTTTCCATACATTATGTATAGTCACAATAGGTTTGCTTATGAATTTTTTGCCATTGGCATGTGGACAGCTTCTTTAAATTTTCTTCTTTGTACTTTTTCTTCTTTATCCAATATTTTTGTGTTTTCCAACTTGAACATATGTTCATTGGCACATAAAGGGTCCAGGTTCAAATCACATGCTAGTACTGTCACTAGTCAGACTAGCAACACCAGAAGAAGAGGGGAGAATACTTCTCGAAATATTGTGCATATACTAACCTGTTTGATCTAATATTACTAACAGTTGAATGTATTGGGAATATTTAAATAAAGTTAAATTTTTCTAGACCTTCAATATTCATATTAGATGATGGAAGTAGTCCATTATAAAGGTACAAATAAAATACCATCATCACAAACCTTCAGGAAAACATTATGAAGATGCTGTCTTTTCCCCCTATTTTCAATGAAAGCATGGTTGCCTTTTTATCTAGGTAAACCTGACACCAATAATTATTTATTTTAATGACTTTAATTGTGATATATATGAAAACATCTTAGTCTACTGACATAAAGATGGCATATATCTAACAAAGTAACGTACATCAGACTTCTTTAGCTTATATATGAACTATATTTGACAAAATAATTAATCTATTTATACATTTTTCTTCAATGATGTACGTGAATAGTACTATTGATTTATAAAATAAAATTACTGCAGACTTAAGTATCTCCCTGAAGGACAAAGTTCCAACAACTATTTGTAAATGAATAATAAAGAAAATATTAATCAATGAATAATCAAATGGTCAAATTTTTGAGAATTTTTATCAAGCTAAGACTATTAGATATTGTAAAAGACCCAGAAAGAGACCACATGTGAGATGGATGGATGAAATAAGAAAATGTGCAGGGATGATGTGGAGAAGAGAAGCTAAAGATCGGAAAGGATGGATTGAACTTGGAGAGACCTTCATCCTGCAGTGGATTGATAATGGTTGATGATGATGATGATGAGTTGGATAGGTAGCTGAATTGTTTTAAAGCAGCTACTTGGGAAAAAATTCCTAATTGACTTTAATTTAAACCTCAGCTTGGGGACACAATAGATTGATGTGATAATTATTTTTGTTACTACTTGTGGTCATATAAAAGGATTTTAAACTGAAAGCAAAAAATTAGAAATTTAAATAAAAGATTGGAAATAAATATTAATAAACTGACTAAAAACAATCAAATTGTTATTTGCTCAGAAGGTCAAGTGACATTCGAATACCAAAATTAACAGTTACTGGATAGATGTGGGAATTTTCAGAAAAAAAACAATAATATGATGTGGGGTGGTGAGTAGATTAAAGTTTTATTAAGAATGACTTTGAACTTCCAAACTAATAAAAAATCTATCAAAATATTTATGTACGATTCGATTTCAATTATCTATCAATAATTTAATTCTATCACAAGTTATAAACTAACCATCGAAAATTCTAAAACTACATTTCGAAAATAAAGGAAATATTAGCAAATTATTTTCCGAAGGTTTGTAATGATGTATATTAGATGTGATAATACATTGGACTATTTCCATCATCTATTAGTAAATGTTGAATGCATAGAAAATTTTAAATTTTATTTGAACTGTTCAAATACAAACAACTTGTTGTGGTGCCATTAGTAACCATTGTTGTCTATTTGTGTGTTATTACTAACACGATGATTATATTTGAAAAGTTTAAATAAAGTTTAAAATTTTCTATAAATTCAACATTTACTGCTAAATGATGGAAATAGTCCAACATATTATCATATATTAGGAAATTAGTTTTTGATTCTGGATAGAGAAAAAATAAACATTAATCAAATAACTTTTTTTAAGCCCTTGTATGTTTCTATGTACAAGTTGCCTTTAATTTTTTGGTAAGATTATTGAATATTTTAAAAGTTTTAATGTAACGAGGATAATCTAAAAATAAATACATTTTTGTCTTTGGCAAAGGGAAGAGGACAGACAGTCTGATCAATCAATTTTGGCGCCTGAAGCAAGCTTTAAATATGCGCATTTTAAAATTATTTTACAAATGCTTATTTAAAATTTTCTATGAACAAAGCAACGAATGCAATAGAAAAAATGTTTTGACATAAAAATATTTATTAAACATATATATTTTAAATATAATATTACATTTTAGGTTCGTCGACTGATTCAATTACTTCGCCGCCCTATCTATAGGATCAAATTCAGAGGGAAAACGCTAGGATTTATTGAATGGAATGTCAACTTATACTTATTTCCTGATTATTATTTTAATATCTGCAAAGTTTTGATGTGCGTATGGTTGAAAATTTAATTGAACCCAAAAATCTGTTAGATAAGGAATTTTCGAAAACTTTATTATATGTGTGTGCGTGTGTGGTAAAAGTTATTAGATGAATAGATCAATAACAGGACTAAACGGCATACTACAATAATGCAGGTACGTTTTATTAAATGTACCATTTCTATTATTATAAAATGTATTTGCCGAAGGCTTTAGCTTTACTCAGAGAACAATAGTGAAAGGGAAATGTGATGTCAGGTATCCATCTTATTAATTATATAAAAAAAGCGAGAAGTGTGACATTTTAACGCATAATAAATAGCATACATACTAAAGAACACATCTTTGACAGTGGCGCTACCGAAGGAAAAATTTATTTGTTGAC
This sequence comes from Epiperipatus broadwayi, assembly GCA_028023455.1. NCBI lineage: Eukaryota > Metazoa > Onychophora > Udeonychophora > Euonychophora > Peripatidae > Epiperipatus > Epiperipatus broadwayi. The sequence goes on from JAQFVV010006236.1 coordinate 2,048,186, forward strand.
CACCTAGAAAGTCCAAAATTTATCCACGCAAAAAGAACGTTTATTGCAGTTATTTCTAAGCTGGAGTTCTAGGAGGCAAAAAAAAAAAAAAAAAACTATTCTAAACTTGTTTGTCGACTTCAATCCAGACAATTGTGCAGCTTTTCTGCAAGACATTAGCCTAAATAATACTTTAAGATCTTCAAAGCAAGGATAACTGCATGATACAGAAAAATCTCCGTTCGGACCACCCAAGTTGAAAACATGGTTTCTCTCACCATAGTAACCAAGTCTTACTCTCTTATAAAGATTTGAAATCGATGAATAGTTAAAATAGATTATCGATAGTTCATGATGATGATTAATATTATTAAACAATTATAATATACAGTAAAAATAATAATAGTGGTAGCTATTTTAGGATAATAATACTGTAATGAGAAATTAATCTAATTTGTGAGAAAATGAAATATATTTTCAGAATAAATAAAAATATATATTTTTATATAATTAAATCCAGCTCCTATGTATTACGCAGTATTTTATTTTGAAAGGTAGAATGGTAGGAGTCTTTCCCTAATTAAGTTGAAATGGGGTGAGGGGAGGTACTTTCTTACTTATAACAAAAAGTTAACTTCTCGTTTCTACCTTTACCATTTCTTTTTTTTTATTTATAATTAATTAGTTTAAATGAAGATTTTATCTAAAAAGATAATACTTTAGTTATTTACACAATACAAATCATAAAAATAAATAGTTTGGAGTGTTGACAGCCACGGCTAGATGACTTTGGAGAAATAAGTATTGATGACGGGTGATGAGGAAAGATAACTGAAAGATTTCACTTAACTCTTTCTGTACTCAAATAGATTTAAGAACTTGTTTATGAGAACAAACGGAGTCTTTTTTTTTTTATTACTAGTTTTTATTTATGAAGATGCGTTTAATTAAATTAATAAACTTTTTCTTAAAATGGCAGTTTAATTTAATTAAGTACCTTAATGGCAAATGGTTTTTGTTTGTTTTTTACCGTTAAGTGTTTTAAATGGATTACTAACAACATTTCAAAAAAGTATTTGCAAGTGGATTTTTTATATCATTTTACTCATTTATATATAAAATAAAACGTGAACCATCAGAGAATTTCCCTTGTTTATTTCACCGTATAGAAATTAGATAAATGGATGAATGAATAGCTAGATAGATATGTAGACAATAGTTTAGATTAGATACAGGGATGAATGCTAGATGGGTGGATTTATAGATATATAAGTAGATAGACAGACATATAGATGGATAGATTATATTACACAGATAGACAGAAAGATAAGATAGACAAACATAAATATATGAATGGATAGATAGATAATCAAACAGACATATAGATAAATAGATTAAGTTCGATTAGATATTTTACATAGACAACAAACAGATAAATTGATGGACGGACAGATAGATAGATCATAAATAGACACATAGATAGATAAGGAGACATATAGATAAATAGATGAATGATTGTCTGTATTGCTAATAAAAATGAACAGGATTCAACAGATGGTGTTGTTCAGAAAAAAGCTGATTTTTTATTAAAGTCAAAATATTAAATATATTGACTATAGATCTGTTTATTTGCTTAAAAAAAGTATCATATGTCACTTAAGAATCATTCAGTCCACATTCAAATCCAAGGTTAAAAGCATACCATAAATGCTAAACACAATCCTACAAAACTTTTAATGTCAGTTAAGTACCTATTAAACTTTTCCATTGCAAATTTAAATCTTTATGAATTACAATACTTTCTATTCTCTATGTTTAAAATATAAATGTAAAGATGATTTAACAAGAAAAAAAACAATATGAATTTGCTGAAATACAAAAATCATCAGCAATGTAGCCTAAAATGAAGAATTAAAAAATAAAACAAAATTATTGTTAGGGATAGCAAACATAATCCAGGTTATGTAGTCATTGAAAACCAAATCTCCAGCACAAGTTAATCCCATTTGAAAATTTTGAATATGAATGAATAATGGAAAATCGGTTTCTATACAACATGGTCCAAATTTTATCTAGAAACACATTGATGATAATTTATTCAGCTGAGACAAGAGGGCACTCAACTGAGAAGAATTGGATTTATTGCTATGATTCTTTTAAATGATGGGTTGGTTTATTGACTACCAGATGAAGATCTACAAAACATTCTAGCTATCATCTAAACTTATTTCATGCTACAGTTACGCTCCGCAGAAGCTAAATTCATAGTAGTGTAATGAGCATAGTGTTTCTGATATCAAAGAAATCAGCTTTTCAGATGTTGATGCCATTGACAAACTACTGACTATGATGATTAATAATTGGTATTGTTTTTACAATGAGGCAGAAAGATATATAACTGAATAATTGTACTCAGTGATATCTGTATTTGATGAAGAAAAATTATTTTCTTACTTTGTTAAATCTTCTTTTATCATTAGTATATATATATATGTGTATTTTAAAGAAAAACCACAGCCAGGTAGTATACACAGGGTCTAATAAAATAGTAAACTGTAAATACTTTTTGCATCTTAAATGGGAACCCTTTTAAATGTCATCTCTTAGATGCAAAAGTGTTTACACTTTATTAAATAAAATAGAACATTTCCACATTCTTAAAATTATTTCAATAATATCCACTAAAAATTAATAATTTATATATAGAGAGAGTAATTATATATTAGACTATTTCTATCATCTAATATTAATTGTTAATTGTCTTTCGAAAAAATTTAAATTTAAACTTTTCAAATACATTCAACGATTAGCAGTAATATACGTTTTGAGTGATATTCTTCTACATTCAATGCTTCATATAATTAATTATTCGGTCAAAGGCTAAATAATATAGGTTGGATCATTGCCTTAAATTCACTATTCCAGGTTCAATTA
>JAQFVV010006236.1:2051131-2061450 GCA_028023455.1 Epiperipatus broadwayi
AATATAACTTGAAATATTGTTATCAAACTAACCTGTGTGTTATTGTAAACAGTTGAATGATTGGAAAATAAAATTTGTTTAAATTTTTGGAATATATTTAACAATTAATATTAGATAATGGAAATAGTAGAGGAAATATTAAAAATGGCACTAAATGAAATTAGTAACTATTTGGTTAAAGAAAGCTAAATGACCTTGAATAACAGAAGATATGTTGGAAGAAATAGAAATATAGAAAAGATGGAAGAAATATCAAAACTGGAGGAAAGACAAAAAGCATATAAAAATGAGTAATGAATTAAGGAGATAAAGAGATTTAGCAAAAGAAAAATGAAACAAGAATGTAGAGAAATAGAAGTGCTTCAACAGATAAAAATATATCACTTGGTATTTGACAGAATTAGAAATGTTACTGGGAAGGGAAGGGGTTAACAAGTAAAATAGCTGGTAAAAATGAAAAGAGATTAATTGTTAGTAATGGTATAATGAAAAGAGATTAATTGATAGTAATGGTATGTTGAAAAGTTGGAAATAGTACCTTCAATATCTGTTTAAAAAAGTGATGCAATTAATTATGAACTTGAAAATGAAGAAGATGTTAAAGTAGATGATAAAGATATGGACATATTGACTAAAGTAGTACTAAAATTGATTAAAGTAATGAATAATGGTAAAATTGTCAGATTTGATGCAATATTTGTAGAATTTTTAAAAGAAATGGGAGAAACTATTATGAAGGAAATAGTTGGATTACGCAATTGATATACAATAGTGGAGTTTGGTCTGAAGATTTCTTGAGGACAGTAATGATTCTAATTGCTAATAAAAAGGAACTGTAAGATGTGAAGTATATAGAATAATGAATTTGCTATCTCATGCTTCAAAAATATTATTGAGGATTTTAATTCAAATAATTTATGGAAAAGTAGGATATTATGTTGATGAAGTACAGTTTGTTTTCACAGAGAGAAAATTACAAAAGAAATTTCTGGTGTTGTTAGGACAATTACAGAAAGGTTATATTAAAAAAGAAAAAAAAGGTCTGTTTTGTGAATTTGGAAAAGCATTTGATAAAGTAATTTGGAATAAACTTATGATTATCTTAAACCTCCTACACTCCACTAACATTCTGACAAATTTCTTGGCTCTCACTAGATTTAAGCTTTCAACTTTCACTTTAATATTAAATCATTATTATTTATCAGTATAAATTTGACCACATTTGATAGATATTTTTGTTTAGAAATTCAATACATTTTTAAAAATCACATTTGATTTTTGGAAATACTAAAAAAATTAGATTTTAATCAAAATAAAATGCTGTCACATCATCAAATTTCAGCTGGAGCAGAGTCAATTTGCAAAATGAACGAAATCTTCTTTGTTTGATGTTTGTTTTAAAAATCTGAACAAATTATTTGTAATATTTACTAAATCTATCAATTTCTGCTTTAAAAGTTTAATTTTTTTTTGTAATTTTTATGGTATCAATAAATATTGTAACAGTCTGTTGTGTGACATCATTTCTAGACAAGTTATATTTTCCATGACTGTAATCTCTATGGTAACAACTACCAGAAGAATATATTCTTTTATATTTAAAATAAAACATTTCTGTAAAACATAAATATGTAATAGTATATATTTTGATTTCTAATAATTATTACACAATTATGATATAAAAATAATCATAAACTTTACAAAAAATCAAGTGTTTAGACTATCGTAATATTTTCTTGAAGTAATCTCGCAAAGTTCAAGATCACCGAATATACAATGACTAGACATCAATGTGTAGTTTTAGTTATTTTGAAATTCCCGCTTATTTGATTATCATGACATCTGTTGAATTTTTTTGACATATACATAAATTTTAAAGCTGTAAAAAAGAAAAACAGCAACATTTCTTAGTAGAGGGTGAAAAATGCAAATTTAATTTCTAGATTTCTCAGATGTGGGTCCATTGCTTGGATAAATTGCTTTGTTAAGAAATAGTTTGGAAAAAGAGAACCTTGATTTAGAATATGAATACTGGGCAAAGAATAAGAATCAGAAAGGAGATTAATGAAACTGAATAAGTAAATATAAAAAGAGAAGTTATACAACAATGTTGTATATCACCTGTGCTTTTTAGTATTTATTTAGAAGACATATTAGATAAGTATTTGGAATGTGCAAGAGCTAATATTGGAGGTAGAATAATAAAATGTATAAGATTTTGCAGATGATATAGTTCCATATCAAATAAATTGAAGGAAGATGTATGGATATGGAATAAATATTAATGTTATAGTTCAACAGGTAAATAAATTTAAGTAAGTGGGTAATTGGCTAAATGAAGATAGAAAAAGTGGAAGATGAAGTTAAAAGAACAACATTGGCAAAAAAGGCATTTATTAAGAAAAAAATTGCTGAGCCTGTAAAGGAGAGAAGTAAGGAAATGATTAATTAAATAAAGTGTGCTATTATATACTCATAAAATATGGACAATAAGTAAAAAAAATTGGGAACAAATTGAAAGTTTTGAAATAATAGTTATGGAAAATGAGGAGGAAAATTAGTCAGATGAATAAAATGACAAATGTTTTGGAAAGAGAAAATGAAAAAAGATTGATTGAGGAAATTAGAGATAGAAAGAAATTGGCTTAGACATATATTAAGAAGAAGAATAGTTTAATAAAAATATTTTGGAGAGAATGATGAATGAAAACAATAAGAAAAGTCAGAAAAGATTGACCTTGCTAAATGATATAAGAGATGAAAATAAATATCTGGAATTGAAGATCTGGTCAATGAATAGAGTGGACAAGATAAATGGAAGAGCTTACTATGAAACTTTTCTCTGGACCTGTACATAGGACAGAACACTATTGCCTCATGAATGGAATGGGCCAACACATTATTACTATTCAAATACTATGATCACGAACTTTCAGACAAACACATTTTATGTTTTTAATATTCATTTTGATATTCTTCTGTATATAACAACAAAAATAATAATTTGTTCTACAGATTTTCAAACAACAAAAATAAAACAAACTGAAGGAAAAAATGGATATAATGTTTTCATGTAAAAAATAACTTCAGAACATATCGCTACTTTCTGAGAATAACTGCAATACCATCCAGGCAGCATCAATGAAATTTTAAATAAATCTAAGTAAAAATTTAATTGTAATAAATACATATATTTAATAACAACAATAAATAAGAGAAGAATAACTAGTAGAATAATAAGAAGAGATATCAGTAGAAATTTCTATGGTTTATAAATAAAGTCTTGCATGTGTAAGCCCCTTTCTACCTACACCCACTAGATAAATATAATCTATTTAATTGAAGAAAGTCCTTTGTGCTTCCATTCAGCAATAACTGCAAATTACATACATATATTAGAAATATAAGTTCCTTATAACTATAACACTATTATACAGACTATCAGAAGCCATTATAATACACAAGTCATACACACACTTATTAAGCATTTATTACTTCGATTTACACATATTATTCTCTTCATTATACATACTAGCTTCTTCATAAGCTCATCTTATTCATAAATCCTAGTAAAGATTTTTAAATACAAGAATCCAATTATGATTAATTGTTCCTCGGTTGTATAATTTGCATTTAAATGTATGATTGATATATGCAGATTTTCTAGAGTAGTTTAATACATTAAGGACATACTTTATTCATGTACTTTCTGCATGTATTTACATAGTAAAAACAATAATATTTATTTACATTAGTGTATATATATTATACATGCACAGGCAATCCACTCCTTTCTCCCTATTATAGAAACAAAAATCTTCTTTGCATATATAATCCTTTAACTTTGAACGGTTTTTGCATATGCAAGCTCTTTTTAGGGAAAGTCTTTTCCTTTGTTCTTGTGCAATAACAGTCCCTTATTCTTGTTGGAGCTTCCTTGACATATCACAATCCTCAGCTGATTCAACAGTTTGATCCCTGATTGAATCACTTGTTCCAACTGGATCGATATCAACAATTTAGTCCTCTTTCTTTTCAATAAAATTTTTGTCATAAGCTGATTTAACATTAATACTATCAGCAACAAATGACTCACTTTCATGAGGTCTTTAGTAGTGTACTATGACCCTTAAATATTTTTCTGTTATCCACTTGTATCAATCTAATTTTGCTATATTACTCCCAGTAACCATTTATTTTTTAAAGTGTTGTGTAGCCAAATGCTTTCTCCTACTTTAAAATGCTCATAATTCATGGGATTTAATATATTTTCATTTGTAGTAGGTAACAATTTAAAAATATGATACAGAATTTTCTGCACATTAATCATTTGACTGCTTTTTTATTAGAAGCTGTATATGGGAGTATAGTGCTGGTAAAACATTTCATCTAATAATGCTTCCATAATATCTTTATGGAAAGCTTTATTCAAGGTAGATTTTAAGTGTTGAACTGCCTTTTCTGAAAGACTGTTGACTTGGGATATTCCCTTACTAGCTAGACAGTCCTTAAATTGCTGAAATGCAAAGTGGTTCCCCTTGTCTGCTACAATGGGATATCTGCGATTTACAATGATATGCTCAAATGATACTTTCATCACTGGTGTTTTTTGACAATTTTATATTCCATCCACCATAAATACAAGTCTATAAGTAATAAAAACACATATCCATTAGATTAGTCTAGAATAGACCAGATATGAGCATTTCCTCAGCTGAATTGATTTACAGACAACTCATGGATAGCTTTGATGATGCTTGGACATAAGCAGTTCTTTAGCTTTCTGGAAGACTATTTCTGTTTTCAGACAAGATCCAATGTTATCACCTTTTCAATAATTTATATAACAGTATAATAACTGACTTTCTTTTCAGAAAGTTCTCAAAAGAATTCAACAAATCTATAAATGCCTGCAGTTCTTTTCTATTCTTCACTCACTCAGCATTTTTTATTGCTTTAACTTTATCTGGACTAGATTTTTTGTTCTTAGTTATTATGTGGCCTAAAAACTTTATCTCTGTTGTAACAGTTTGCTACCTGTGCATAACACATATATAGGTGGTATACGTTTATTACATATTTAAAATCTAAGTTTTTTCTTTTTTTTGTTTAAATGAAAATTATGATGCGAACATACATATATAGTTAGTTCTGCACTGTACTCTTATCACTCACCCAGCATATTTATGGATGTAAATTTGACTCCAAGCGCCAATCCTACATACGAGTAAATAAGAATTATGCTGGGAGAGAATGAGTATCAATTTCTAATAGATAGAGCTTATACCTCTGGCTAGTTCACTCAGGGGTAGTGGTCATTGACTGTGGGAAAGAGGTGGGAGAACAGATCAAGTGTGCACGGAATGCATAGACATAGACGATTCATTTTACTTTATTACTTTTATTCTTAATACTACTCTCTAATGGGTACTGTGTGATCTAGGCTTTTAAAGAAATTAACACTGAATACACACACTTATACTTAAAACACTAACTTAATATTTATTAATAAAAAAAAAAAAAGTAACAAAACAAAATAGAATCCCGTAATTGTGTATTGGTTTGTGCTCGAATACTTGAATGATATGCATGCAAATACACACCATGCATAAGTTCACAAATATAACAAAAACATATATATCATAGCATATAAAGTAAATGCAATCAGTCATCCAGTCTATTCATTCATATAGTTATATAGGGCATTATTTCAGATATCTCTTTATTTTCTTTTAGCCTTACACATTATTATTTTACTGAAATATGTTCTTAATCAAGAGGTGACTGGTATTGACGAAAATATTTGAGTTACCTTGCTTTATCTCACCTGGGTGCAGATGAATGGTAATGTTCACTGGCTTCATGCTGCGATGTAGTGAATAAGTGATTTCTTACTTTTTATAGTCCTCCATGAATTCCGTAAGGCACAATCAATGGCGTTTGGTGAATGTTGTTCTTTCTGTAATTTAGGAAGGGCTTCACTCCTACATGGACAGCAACCGCAATTCCTCTGCAGGATGGATGGCAGAGCCCGGTCCATTTTTGTCCTTTACCCCAACCTGTTTATGGTTGACCAAGATATATAATTTTTTTAACTAATTTTTTTTCGATCCTGCTCGTGGCATTAACAGTTCTGGAATCCCTCTTCAAAGTTCAGCTTTCAAACTCTCTAATTAAAAATGCTATTGTTCCCTCTTCCTTTTAATGAAACCATGTGGTTTGCAAATAGAAAACCTTTCAATAACTTTTCTTTTATATATATATATATGTTTAGGAATTTCAATTATACCTTGAGATCCACACTCGACCATTCATTGTCTTTTATTTATAACATTTTCTTTTCTAATTAAAATGGCTTTGTCTCGAGATAGCGATCTACACATTTTTGAATTCTTTATTTTCAATTAACATATCTTTTAGAAGTTGTGTCTTTCATCGTCCATCTTGGAATCAATTTCCTTTTAATTAAAATAGCTTTATTCCTTAAGATAGCAATCTATAACTTTTCTGATTCTTTCTTTGCAATAAATTTATTTTTTTTTGTAAATTCTTTCCTTAGTCATCCATCTTGGAATTAAAGCTTGGCCATGTAAATTTTCTTCTTTATATGAATCTATTACATTTATTCACCCATGCAGCAATATAAATACACATGCCTCTAAACAAAATACAAGAGCACAAACCACATAACCCTCCGTCCCTCTTATGTTTCAATCTATTTTTATTTACCCGTTTAAAGTATATACACACACACATACAAAACAACAACGGGAAAAAAATAATTTAACTTAATATTACTTTTGATTGAGTATATATATATATATGCTCGCTGGTATTGTCCTATGCTTTAGAACAGGGTTCAAACCCAGCCCTGTTATACTGTCTTTCACATACCTTTAGCAGTGTTTAGCTTCACTTTAATTTGAAACAGACTTTATCCATGCACTCAGATCTCATGGTAACCAATTATAACATTTCAAATACGAGATGATATTTTCTATGCCATGAAATAAATTATCCATTATAGTTGGGTAATATTAGGCATGACTTAAATGCCATATAGTAAGTTGTCACACTTGTGAAGTTCAAAAGAGGTAGTATGGGTTAATAATTCCACCGTTCTATCATTGCCTGGAATTTGATGGAATGGAGACTTTAAATCTATTTCTGCAGAAGACAAAGTTTTCTGCAATAATGTTAATAATCTATGTATGCTTGGAATGGGGTACATTCCTTTATTTATAAATTTGTTTAACATAGTATGGGTGGTTTTGATATAGGTGAAGATTTTCATCTGGCTTCATAATAACTATTTTACTATTTTTTCCATCTGTTTATATTAAGATATTTTTTAATAACACCATTATATTCAACAGCTGTTCCATTATTCATAAAATTAATTTCATGTCCATCTCTGTCTATAAATATTTGGAATTTTAAAAAGCATAATGAAAGTACCATTTTTTCATTACTATATATATAAATTTTTAATTATAGTAATAGTAGAAATAATAATATATATATATTGTGGGAGTATATATATACTCATACATATAATCAATATATATATACATTATATTTGTATTCTTATTATATTTATGAAAATAAATATATAATTTAGTAAGTTAGTATTTTTCATTCTTTAAAATGAAAAAAAAAAGATGTTGAGAAGACAGTTGACAAGGTAATAAATGACCTTTGGGTTCACATAGTTTATTGAATTAAAGGAAATGAAATTAACTTAGTGTTTTAATATTGAATTGTTATTATAACAATGTAGAATGTGTTATGCTTCAGCAAGCTGATGTAGCAAGATATAATATATTAATTATATTTTTTTTTACTAGAAGACTAAGGATTCTATTTTTTGTCAGCTATATCCTCATAAAAACTTATACTATGTTCGATTTAAAAGAACAGTGTAAGATAAAATCTATATTTTGAACAATTTAATACTCATTAGAAGAAATTTCTAATATTTGTTTAAAGAAAGTAATCATGGGATATATAAAATGCATTTGCCTAATCAAATATATATGTATAAATAACATCTTTTGCTGAATGCCTTTAGAATTATATAGAAGCTATATCTTCAAAATACAATTACAATTGTTAATCAAGGAACTGGATATTAATCGGCAAGGTGAAATCTACATTCAAGGAAAAAAACTAAATCATCAACTTCGGCATATCCTATTATTTTCTTCAATGTATAACAATGGGAGGAATTAAAAAATTGCATCTTTGAAGGATTTTCATTCTCAAATTCCAGGAATATCTAAGACTATTGTATTAACTTTTATAAATACCATTTGAAAGTTTTTAAAAATTAAAATTGGGAAAGATTAATTTCATTTCCTTTATTATCATATTTATTTCATTAAAGAAATGAATAATAAGAGAGAATTAATAATTTAAAAATATGTTTATTTTTATTTATGATTAATAAAGATTTAGATATAAGTTAAGAAATATTAATATGGGAAAGGCATGTAAAAATATAAAGGGATAAAGCTGAACCTTGAGCTAAGAGATTAAATTATTTTTTAAATTCACATACTATTATTTTTATGATATGACACTACATTGTTAATACTAATCCAAATAGTCTAATAACCATAAGGTATGTTAAATGGATAAATGACTAACATTGATATGAAATATATATTTTTATATTAATAAATATAAATTACATACAATCATTTTAACAAATGAAAATATTATATATAAATGATTGGATTATTATTTGTATAATCTAATTATTATAGTATAGTGTTAATATAAAAGTCTTAATATTTGGATACTTATATTTTATATACTTTGTAAAATCATGTGGTGTTATAAGTTAGAAAATATATCTAACGGTAAGAAAAGAGAATATTTATATTTTTTAACATAAGGAAGTAGATATATAAATAATTTTTTTATATATTGTAAAGTTTAAGTTATTTTTTTTCTTAAATAAATAATTATTATGTTTTTTATATTAAATTAAATGAAGTCTTCAATTTTATTTTATTTAATTTAAAGAGTTATGAGATTTGTTATTAATATTACTTTAGAATATTGATAGGAACTGAAGAGAGTAAATTGTTAAACTTCCCTGAGTTCGAAATCTGAGCATAACGGTGAAGTTAAGTAAGGTGAAAATTGATTTGATATGGTTTAGATATAATAATTTTTTTAATAATAAATTAGTTATTGGGAACAAATATAGTTTTATATCAAAATTAAATCACATCATTTTGTGGCACCCTATATGAAGATCTTAAATCTGACTATAGTGAGATGTGACTGCCTTAACTTATCTTGTTGACGGGTGCATACCATTACAAAAAAAATATATATATATATAGTAATTAAACAAAAGTACTTTAATTACATCATTATGGTTATCAACTGAAGTAATGTGGAGGAAAAAAACATACAGCACATAATTTCCCAAGAACTGTGTTTATCGAAATTAGCAGAATGTCTATTTATTAAAAAATCTTTATCTTTTGTGGTTTGGCACAGTTGGTAGAGTATATGACATGTGATCAGGAAGTTCCAGGATCTATTCTGGTATTCACAGATATGGCACTCCTGATCAATAAGCCATATGCCTTTATATATATATATAAAATCTTTAAAGTGGTTTAAAAAGATTGCTTCCTCAGTTTTTCTTTTTTATGATACTTTTCTGATTTCATTATTCTTCTATGATCTAAGCTGGTTTAAAATTGTGATTTTTTTTATGGTCAAAAGAAGAGAGGCAATATTGGATTGTATGTAGATGTTGGACTATTTCCATCATCTAAAATGAGTATTGAATGTCTTTAGAAAAATTTAACTTTGTTTAAATATTTCAAATACATTCAACTAGTTAGCAATATTAGCACACATAGTTAGTATATGCACAATGTTTCAAGAGGTATTATTCCCCCCTCTTCTTCAGGTATTGTTGCCTGTTCAGTAACAGTACTAGTTTGGGAATCGAACCTGAACCCTTAGATTCTTTAGTATTGATCTTGAAGGTAATGCTCTAACCAACTGAGCCATCCTACCAAAAGGAAACAATCAGTAGAAATTTCATATACTTACCTATGAGGTTCCTCCTGATTTCTTCATTTTTCCTAAGAGTAAAGTTGATTTGTGGTTTCCATATATTATGTATAGTCCACACTAGATTGGCTTATAAGATTGTTTGCCATTGTCATGTGAGCAGTTCTTTAAATTTTCTTGTACCTTTTCTTCCCTATCCAATATTTTTGTATTTTTCCAATTAAACATATGCTTAGTTGGTACATATATGGTCTGCTACCTTAGACACATCAGTT
>JAQFVV010006236.1:2736950-2769450 GCA_028023455.1 Epiperipatus broadwayi
TTTATTTTGGAAATTAAACCTTTTTTAAATATCATATATTAATCTTTACATTATTTATTACAAATGTAAGCTTATAAATGAAAGATACTGTAAAAGTTAATATCTGAACTTTACAAAGTAGAAAAATATAATACTAAAATGAATTCTTAACTATAATAGTGACCCATTTTGTTATTGGATGATAATATTAATTTTTAATTTGTCTTACTTTTCTTTAATAACCTTGTGCTTGTATATTGTATGCCTAGCGAAGTGGGTTATTCTTCTTTCTTTAGTTATTTATTTGATTAAATACAATTCTTCACTTTATTTATGAAAGCAATTACTTTTTTTTTTCTCAGTGATGAAATGTTTATTCATCTAAAAAAAACCCCCAGATACAGTAAAATAAATGAAATTTCAAGAGCAACATGGTAAGAGGGGAAGAATACATGTAAAAAGGGAAAGGGAAATGGAGAGGGAAAATGGTGTGTAGTCCAGGCCGGTCAGAAATGCATGTCTTCGTGGTTGAGTTCTTTGACAGAGGCTGAGAGGATGGGAGTTGGAGGATTGCCCAAGTGTCTATGAGAAGTGGAGGTGGGGCTAGTTTGGTATCTCGGGTTTTGAGAGTGCGAATTAGGTCCAAAAGCTTTTGATTGACTGAATGCAATTACTTTAGCCTGTAAAAACAAATTCCGTGTTTGTCATAACTACAACTTCTTACAAACATTTTCAAATAAAATCTAATTATAATTATATATATATGTTTTCAGATTAATTGATTCACAGACAATCCATTGAACCATCCAATATTGGTCAATAAATAGATATCTAGTTATTCTTAGCTATAGGATAAAATAAGATTTGAAAACTTTTAAACTCTCATTGTCCAAAAATTGGCAAGTTGATGAATATTGTCTTTTCCCCCTTATTCCTCTATGACGAATTATTGGTGCTGCTTTACCCTGCAGTGGATTATTATAATAATCAAATTGTCTACTGCTTGGAAGTTCACATAAAAATGACATGAAATTCAAGTCCCAGAAGTGATGGAAATGAGCTTTGATCCCGGGATCTTGATTTATAGAATCCACTCTTCTGCTACTGCATTGACCATTAGGGCGATGGACTTTATATTAGCTACACATCACATAATTGCTATCAAAATCAGTTTTTAAGTAAGATGAACAGTGTGTGTTTTTTTTAATATTTTATTTGAATTTATCTATTTATGTTGTTTCCTATATGGAATCAAAGTGAAATAATTAAGCTAGAGTATGCTGCAATCAAGTGATAAACACGTGATCACCATTAAACGCTCTTTGCTATGGCTTGCCTTCACTTTAATTAATATAATCATTTCAAAATGCATTACAAACTTGATTTCCTCCCTATGCTTATCTTTTTCAGTTATCAGTATATTTACGCATATATAGTTCGCGTACATGTATATACATGTGTGTGTGGGGGGGAGGTAAAGTGCATTTTTTAAGTTTTATAATTTAATATGAAATTATATTTAAAAAAATTATTTAATATTTTTTTTTAGAAAAACTGAATTGATAATTCAAGGAATAGTGAAGAGCTCAGTTGGAATCGACAGATTATTTATCGGCTTCGAATATTAGATTAGGCAAAAAAAAAAAAAAATTACACGTTTTAAATAATAAAAGTGACATTTATTCAGTAACTTCTTTTATATTTTGCGGTGAATATTCTAAATAAAAAATAAATAAATTAGAAATGTTATCAATACCATTAGATGTAAAGCAGCTGTTTAATATTTCTCCTATGGAGAAAAATATTGCGATATTAAAATAATTGTTGAAATTAAAATGAATTTCAGACAATTGGAAAAAAATACCGTGGATTTTGTTACTATTACCATCCTCATTATATTTAAATTATATAGTATTGCAAAATATCGTGAATGATGTAAACGGCTTAACAATTTTATGACGTGACTTCAAATTTGAGTTGCAATAGCGCAAGCTTCTATTAATGACAATCATCCATTGTGTTTATTGCTCGGAATTCGTAAGAAATTCAAGTACCGGAAATGACAGAGCTTGGTCACAATCCATGGACTTTGAACTCAGATTCTGCTATTCTTCCACTGCATCAAATCATGCAAGATTGGGCCAATGATTATCAAATAATATTATTTGTTTGCAATATCAAATTACTTAGTTATTCAACCTGTTATTGGTAAGAGAACATTAGCTACACATTCTAATTATTTGAAGTGAGTAGATGTTTACTATGTTAAAGCTTATAAAATATGGTTAAGTCTCTATGCTTGATAAATTGCTCATTAAAATAATAGAAATATTTGTTATATCATTGATGATCATAATGATAAGACTTATGGTAGAGAGATAATAAAAGTAACTAGACATTTTTATCTTCTTTTAAATACAGAAACATGCAATCTATGAACTTTGTTTGATGGGAACACTTCAATGTCTGAACACAGGACAATACTGGTACATCAGAAGACTGAGGGACTTTTAGTCTAAGGTTCCTGGATCAAAGCTCATAAGTGTCATTTCCAGTGCACAAATGCTACATGACATACCAAGTAACTGAGCATTAAATATTGTTTTGGTATTGCTGTTATTATGAAACCCATATTACAGAGAAAGGATGTTTAATTGAATAGGCTGGCATTTACATGTTTTTAAGAGAAGCAGATTATTGAGTGAAAGAGGTGCAAATGGTGTTGGTTCATATTATGTAGCTTCTCTTCTGGAAATTCTTAGGTGGAGAGAGACTAATGCTATTAAAAATTGCTTTGTGCACTAATACTTCTTTTTATTTTATTAAGAACATATGCAAATTTGAATTATAAAATGCAAATGAAGAGAAAAATCAATATTACTATATTTATATAATAAAATACATGATTTTTAAAATTTATTTTTGGTTTCAATAGAAATTAATTTTCACAACTACACCCAACATTGATTTCAGAAATCATGGTATTTTCACGTACAATATACTATCAAATATTGCACACCCAGCTGACATCTGAGACATCATAGCTTAAAATTAGACACATGCAAATGTACACAGGAGAACCCAAAAATAGCTGGAATTTTGTAATAAAAAATTGTATATTTATTTTTAGGTGTTGCAAATTGAATTGCTGTAAAAAGTGTAGTCTATTTAATGCAATGCAATAGTCTAAACCAGTTTGTGACTTTTTGAAATAGTCCAGAAACACTTGCAAACTGATGTGTTTTATTTAACACTTCAGCACCCCCCCCCAATTGTATGTCTACAAAAAAAAAAGAGACATTTTTTCATTGGAGAGATTAAAAAAAAAATTGCATGAAGTGTGATCAAGTGAATACTGATTATAGATAAACACGGTCATGCTGAATTTAATTAAAAAGTGTTTCACACTCAAGGATTTGAGAGATGATACTGTTGGGTTGGAGTTGCATTCTTTTTTTTTGTACAAAACAGGATGTTTATATTTTACCACATCATTTAATTGTTTCAGAACTTACAGATAAAATGTCTGACTGGAACGCACTAAATCAGAGAGAAAAATTCTGTTTGCATCAAAAAATAAAAAATCAGCTTTAATTCAAAGCAACCATTTTTTTTTAAAAAATGTCAAATATGTGAAACACACTTTAAAAAAAAGTGCCATGTGAACCCATGATTCCACATGATGATGTCATTTGGCAGATTTATGCAAAAGGATTCTTGCAAGAATTAGCAGCAAATGTATATACTATAACAGGTGCATATACCAGAGAATGATGCTAGTTATTTTTGGGTCCCCCTCATATATCTAGTCCCAATATTGTATCTATAAATCTGTTATATATAACTTTATTTAAAAAATAACTTTATTTATGATCCTTAGATCAGCCATGAACTACACAGGATTAAGGATATTCAAAATACAGCAAAACTCTCCACATAGTAGTGCCATCTTGTGCTAACAAGAGCAATCAATGGATGCCAGAAGGCTTGTGCATAAAATCCCTATCTAGTGCCTACTCATCCAATATCCCCAGACTAGTTTCTGGCTTGTGGCCTTCATCAGTGAGGAGCCTTGGATTGGAGAGCACTGCACCTAGATCTTAGGATCTAATGCAACCCTCCAGCACCCACCTTTTAACTCTATTTAACTACAAAACTATGAGATTGAAATTGAAAACACTATTAATATTTTCAACCCAAGCTCAATAGCTTATATAGTCATATGGGTCTGAACTCAATTCAGTACCCATACATTTTGGTGTCTTTGGCTCTTTAACAACCATAGCCACCACTATCCTATTAGGCAGGATTGGTGTTAAACCACTCAACATCACATGATCACTATCTCATACTAGCACAATAATTGTTATTAAACAATTCAAAATACAGCAAAACTCTCCATATAGTAGTGCCATCTTGTGCTAACAAGAGCAATCAATGGATGCCAGAAGGCTTGTGCATAAAATCCATTGATTGCTCTTGTTAGCAAGTATGAGATAGTGATCATGTGATGTTGAGTGGTTTAACACCAATCCTGCCTAATAGGATAGTGGTGGCTATGGTTGTTAAAGAGCCAAAGACACCAAAATGTATGGGTACTGAATTGAGTTCAGACCCATATGACTATATAAGCTATTGAGCTTGGGTTGAAAATATTAATAGTGTTTTCAATTTCAATCTCATAGTTTTGTAGTTAAATAGAGTTAAAAGGTGGGTGCTGGAGGGTTGCATTAGATCCTAAGATCTAGGTGCAGTGCTCTCCAATCCAAGGCTCCTCACTGATGAAGGCCACAAGCCAGAAACTAGTCTGGGGATATTGGATGAGTAGGCACTAGATAGGGATTTTATGCACAAGCCTTCTGGCATCCATTGATTGCTCTTGTTAGCACAAAATGGCACTACTATGTGGAGAGTTTTGCTGTATTTTGAATTGTTTAATAACAATTATTGTGCTAGTATGAGATAGTGATCATGTGATATTAAGGATATTCTGTAACATTTTAAACATAGATAGCAAGATTATGAGATCAACTTACAGAATATGAATAATCTTGAATGTAAAACTAAGAGATTTCCTAAAGGGTATTTTATGTTAGATATCTCATACCTTTTTACGGGAAAGGTACATTTCATTTACATTGTAAGATTATGTTAATGAGTTAATATAATGATTGATTTCATTCAGAATTTTTGAAGGCAGCATATAAAGAAGAGCTAAATTTTGGCAAGATGTTGAAGTCTTTCAGAAAAAAAAAATGCTGTAAAAAAGTTAAAAGAGAACATCATAGAATAATTATATTAACAGATTGGAGAAGTAATATGTTAATGTGTGTGAAAGTTTTATGGTTCATGGATTAGTTTGTAGAATCAGTGCCAAACGTAGTTTTAATTATTTTTTGCTATGTTCTCTTTAGAAATGAATATAGCTATACTCATTTATGAATGCGTTCAAATGAATCATAGAGACTATTATATCTTATCTATAGTGAAGGTTATACCATATTACTATTCAGATTTTTTTTATGATCATTGCATTGAACAATCCAAAATATCATGAGTTCTTTATTCTCCTGTTAAAAGCATCAAGTTTTTCTTTGGTAATCAATATGTTGTATTAAAATATTTTAAATAAGATTTAAACTTCATGTTGTAGATATAGTAGCTTTATTGTGTGCATGGGTATAGATTGATGTGCTTATTCAGTCTTTAACTTCCTTCTGCAATAAATTGTATTTATATTAAATGTGCAGTTTAGTACAATGGTTGAGTGAAAGAGATCTCAAGATTCAGAATCAAAGCTGAACCATGCATTTCCAATACTTGAATTTCACATAACCTCCAGAATGGTTAATTACTCAATTATTTTTAATATTATTCCCATATTCATGGCATGTGGTTCCAGATCATCCATTCAATACTGAAATCTGGGAATAGTAACATTCTTTTTTATATGTCTTCAACACACACATACATATATATGTTGAAAACATATACATTGCATCCAATGAAATGTGACCGATTCTCTACACAAGCTGCTTGAAGTGCTTTCTATGAATAAATACATGCATTACATAGTGACACAGTTCAGTTATTGATCATAAAAATTTTTAAGGTGTGAACATGCCTGAATCAAAGTTATGGCATAAAATGTAAAGTGTTTATACGTTCACTAATTGTCTTCAATGTTCTCCATACCATCACAAAAACTTGAAAATATTTCTTTCATACATGATTTGAATTATTTCAAATGTTTTAGTTGCAATTTTTCTGTAATCCAGACATAATAACAACTTAAAATTTTTGTGGAGAATAGCTAAACTATATTGCTACATAAAATATGGATTGTTTCAGAGATAGGATGCAGACATTTTGGAAAAAAAAACCAAAATCTTTTTACTGGGACATACCGTGTATATAATACATACTGATGTAAGTGGGTGCATATTGTATATATAAACTGCAAACAAAAAACCATGTAGAGAAATTAAATTTTTATTTTATTAATTTCTAACTTTTTTATATTACTAATTTTTTAATGGTATGTAGTTGAGAAATTAAATTTTTATTTTATTAATTTCTAACTTTTTTATATTACTAATTTTTTAATGGTATGTAGTTGAAATTGAAGATATGAGATATAGAAATTGTAAGTATGGAGAAAGAGAATACTTTACCTAATTTTGGAAGAATTTGAATAGTCTGTGCATTATTTAAAAAATTAAAATTAATTTTATAATTGAAAGAACAAAGTTAGCTGATAATGAATCCAGCATAAAAACAATTGAAAAATAATAATTATATATTTAGTTCACACTGAAAATGGGTAATTAATGTAAAAATAATAATAGATTACAAACTGTTGTCTATAATTACTTGTATGCAATCATTATAGACCAAAATGTGTGACTACCACTGCTTCTATGATAACTAATACTTTGTACTATTATAATAGTATGAATAGCATAATTGGTTTCAAATTATTATTGTATCAAGAACTACAAAATGTAGGTCCCACTATATCTGTACTATCATGTAGTGATTTCAGTAATCAATGGTTTAAAATAAAGTGTGATAGCTCAAATATAGATGAAATTTAGGTGGAAGCTACTGAAAAACTTTTGACAATAAGCAAAAATGTACACAGTGTACTCACCTTTACTTGAATGTTTATATACAATCCAAGTTAAAATATAGGTGGGCCCACTCTATACTTTTTCATTTATTAAAATTGCTTTAGGTTACATAAAGTTCAGGTTTTCAATAGCTTTCACATAAATTTACTTAGTGGTTTGTAAAAGGGTTTAAATAAATAAATAAAAACAATAGCAAATTCATAAACCTGAATTCATAAACTTTGGTGGAATTATCCAACAGTCATTTTTTTCATTTCACATAGTTAGTTATGTGGGAATTCTCTCTTTTTACTTATTATTGTACTATCTTTTTTATAACATGTATATTATATTTTGCAAACATTTCTCTATTTCATTTTAAAATATCAATTCTAGTCATGCATTCTAAAGTAAATATGAAGATATTTAAAATTGAAGAAATTCAAACAGTAGCATGCTTCGACTTTTATAAATTGAAATAATTTTTTATTAAAGATAATTTAAGTGGAAAAATATTTTTGTATCATGCTTTATTTCAAAACTTTATTTAATTAATAGAAAAACTTAAATATAGATACCTAATCAGGTTTTGTACTTCAGTTCACAAAAATATTTTTATATAAATGTTCTGATTTACTAATTCAATTGTTTTAAAAATGTAAATGAAAAATGCCATCATACTGGAAAAACTTAATAATGAAGAAACTGCCACAAAATCATGTAAAAGGATTTATTTATTTATTTATCAATTTCCCATTGTTCAATTTTTATTATTTTAAATCACATTTAAAACATTTTTTCTCTCTCATAAATATTAAATAATTAAAATTTTTGAAGTTAAATAAAAACAAGTCACTTATTTCTAAATCTACAACAATTAAAAATATTGCCCAGGTACATACAACTAGACAATAAAAATTATTGAGTTTAGCTGGTTTGATGCTAACATTATAAATTAAATTTAGAAATTAGATATGACACAATTTTTCATCTCATAAATATTAAATAATTAAATTTTTAAAAATTGAGTAAAGAAGCTTAGCTATTTGTAAGCCTAAAACAATTAAAAATTTATGTTAAATATTTTTACTGAAGTATTATTTACGTTTTATGAAATTGGATGTATGTTAAAAATATAAAGATTAGTGAACAAACACCAGGTAGCAGGACTGCTGCAAATATATATTTATTTTCTGTTAAATATTAAATTTGCTTTAGTTAATGCATATGTATTGTAAGTATGTGTGTATATATATATTTAAAATATGTGATATAGAATCTCTGCAGTGCATAATTTTACTGGTAACTGATTTTTACAATATCTCATCTCTCTATATATATAAAGGAGAACATTCCAATTATATATATATTTAAAAATGTATTTCAACATCCATAAAGGTTTCAAACATAATGCTGTATTAGGAATATTGTAAATAAACTTTCTTAGTTGGGATCATGTCTAAATAGAAATTGTATTGCAATGTTTATTAAAGTGTCAACCGATTTCCATGATAACAGAAACATATATCCTACAGAGATTGCTTGATATTTTTCAATCAAACATCGCCACTTAAATGTTTGTAAAAAGTTCTATATAAGATGGTGCAAATTAAACGAACAAACGTGATATATATATATAAAGCAAATAAAATAATATGATTAGTTGCTCAGGGGGCACTTGATATTGGAGCATCAAAAAGACAGATTGAATATAACATTTTTTTTTCAATCGATCAAACAGAGTGCATTGCTTGTTTTACCGTGTTAATTTAGATAAAAATAATCCAGAAACCTTTAGCCCTAGAGTCGTCACTTTAGAGTCATCCATTCTAAATCGCAGGGACATACATATATAAGTAAATAATAAACTCGTAATCTTTTTTTAGTTTAATAAGTGCTGTAATTTACTTTGAAATACTTACTTTTTTGCTTCTAAAAAGTCGGTTAATATAAAAGTCATAATGAAAAAATTTTGATTTATTAGTCTTTTCAAAAGAACTTGTACAGTTTCAAATCATTTCTGATATTCTCAAACACTTGATTGTTATAGAGCTCAAATGTTAGTATAAATAAATCACTAGAGAAATAAGTTCAGATTAAATCTATAAATTGTTATTAGCACTGATTATACTGAACTTAAAAGCTTTAAGCATTATCTATAACGGAACCTCAATTTACACGGTAAGGAAGGTAGAGAATTCAATTAATCGACATAATAAAAGCTCTGTGGATATAAAAAAACCTATTATTTTAGCTACAGAATTTTTATTATTTTTATTTATCGATTAATAATTTGTTTTTGCTTCTTTTTTGTAAAAAGATAAAAGTGTTTTATAATAAATAAACTATTCCTCAGACGCTTGTAGGAAAATAATAAAAGAGAAGACAGTATTCACCAGGCTTGCCAATCGCTCTTTGATGAGAGTTTGGGTGTTTTTTAATCATTATTTTGCCGCCTGCATAAGAATAGTTAGATATCTATTTACTGATCAATGATAGATAGTCAAGAGGTTTGGCTAAGAGGTAGCTACCTGAGAGAAAAATCCTAAGCTTCTACTTGTCAAAAGTTACTGGAGCTAATTTTCCCAGTTACGATTCAGCCTACTGACACACCACCTCCTCTTGCCAGTCTATGGTTGGCCATGCTCTGGAAGAGCATTAGTAATGAGCTGCATGGGGCACTGCTTGTATAAATGAAAAAAGGACCTTCTAGCAGGTATATAATCTCAAATATTTGAACCAGACTCTTCTCCCTGTAACACTGGGGTTGAATAATAAATTTCTTGTCAGAAGGGCTAAACAATGGTATCTAGAGACAAAGTACATTGACTTCATCCTAAAAATTAATTTGGATTCTCTTCTTACCAGTCAGTTCCTGGTGTTGAGAAGAGGTTTAAAAGGCTCAGCTCCCATTGTCAGATATGCGGTCATGATGAAGAGAGCTTTGATCATCTGCTCTACTCTTGTCCAGCATTATCTCCAATCAGAGACTTTGTCATTGTTAAGGTGGCACTTGACATCAGAGATGCGCTTTCAGTGAAGAACACCATTAAGAACTGTCTTTTTGCGAATATTAGACTCTGACATTCACAATAAAGCTGACAGGATGTAAAATACTCTTTAGAACATCAAACACACTGAAGCTGGATATATTCTTAAAGCTCCTTTTGCAGGCAAAGACTAGAGTCTGTGCGATGTTACCTGATCTCCTGTTTGTGATACATGGGATAAAGTTGTTTTTCCCAATGTGTGAGATGATGTCCGTGAAGTCACTCTCGAACAAATATTCTAACAAGAAAACAATCATGTCATAAGCATATAAGGAATTGGAATGACTATACTCTTTTCAAATGGCTATTGCGTCTGGTATTGTACATGCATACTTATATACATGTGTTTGTTCTCTGAACTAAGTATGCTGTCATACAATTCATACTTTGTATCGATAATCTAATTTGTTTGTTAATGTATTTATAATCTAATGTACTTATATGTAAAGTTTTCTATTGTATCTAATAAAGCTTTTTTTAATAATAAAAAAAAATACAATTTTAAATCTATCCACAAAATAACAGTTTTTATACATGAATTCATTTTTTTAATGTACATTTTTAAAATATCAATATACGGTAATTTGGCCCATACTTAAACACTATTTTATAAATAACATTATAATCGTTGATTTTATCACCAGCATCGCTGTCATTAATAATTAACCTACCAGAGTAATATCTGGATGTTAAAATTACTGTTCCTAAGTATTCTGAACAATCCATTAATTTTTATTTTGTAAAAAAATTCAAATTGTAAACAAACAAAAAAAAGAGTGCTAGATTAAAATAGTATATACGAGGAAGTGAATTTTTATATTTAAAAACAAATCAGCAGGAAACAATTTCTTAGTGGTTAAAATTAAAAAATAAAGATAATTTTAAATATTAAAAAAATGACTTTAATATATAAATTTAAAAATTAGAAGCCGCGATAAATTGAATCTTAATTAGCTAAGAAATTAATGAATGCTTTAGATAAAAACTTTTGTAATGACTTTTATAGTTAATTAAGAATTTTATATAACTATATAAAAATTTAATCAGGCTTAAAATGAATTTGGAAGCTAATTAATTTTGTAAATTACGGAAATTATTTTAGCGATTAAATGCAAAATAATTTCCCAGTTTCTTATCTGCAACTACAATTATAAGTTTTTAAAGGAAAGTTATTAATTTTAATAAAAAGGAAGGATATAATAAATAATTT
This sequence comes from Epiperipatus broadwayi, assembly GCA_028023455.1. Classification (NCBI taxonomy): domain Eukaryota; kingdom Metazoa; phylum Onychophora; class Udeonychophora; order Euonychophora; family Peripatidae; genus Epiperipatus; species Epiperipatus broadwayi. The sequence continues at coordinate 2,748,302 of JAQFVV010006236.1, forward strand.
TATTATAATCATAATGCTTTAGATGACTTGGAGTTACAAATCACATCAATTTGTAACCACCGCCACTACCATCACTTTTTGGAAATACAGCCTTTCCTTTTAAGCCGTTTCAACGCGGTTCATAAAAATTCATTTAAATGTTTTCTTCAGTAGCAAAAGTAGTGTTTACGTTGCTTTTGTAAATCTCTTTAAAGTAAAAATTAATATTCACATATTGCTTAAGAGCTTCAAGTTTATATTAATCATCATCATCATCAATTTCCAAAGGCAATGCTTTATCATTGCAGCCACATCTTTCTGTTCTCAGACATCAATATTTGTATTTGAACTATATCCAGTTTCATTAATGATATTTTAAAAGTAAGATATCTTTGGCCTATCCCTCAACATTCTTCCAAAAACTTCATATTCTAAAACCTTTTGTAGAAAAACACCATGTCTCAAAATGTGACCCAGGAATTTTATTTTCTTCAAATTTTATCATCTTCAACAGTTCTCTTTCCATACAATTTCTCTCAGTACCTGATCGTTAGCTTTCTTTTTCAGCTAATTTATCCGAATCAATCTTTTCTAAAACCCCATTTTACATATCTCTAATTTTTTTTTTTTGCTTTTTCAAAGACTAAATCTTACATCTCTATGTTAATATACCCCAAACAAAGATTATAAAAAACTTTATCCTGTTATTAATAGCTATATATTTATTGAGTACTTAAGTCTTTTTAAAAACTTAATTTTGTCAGTGTTATTCTTATTTTAATCTCAACTAGTTGTTACTATCATCACTATCCCAATCATAAAATTCTTTAATTCATTCCAAATATGCATCTAATTATTTATTATCTGTCTTTATAATTTTGCAAATATTTATTCTTAATTTGAATTCTTTAAAAGTATATTTAATGTCTTAAGCATTTTATTTATTTCTTTTTCTGAATCTGCATATAATGTTAACTTTAATTTAGTTGTCTTTCTTTTTTATATGGTCATTATTATACTCTCACTAAATAAATTAAACAAACAGAATAATATAATTTTCTTCTTCTTCTTCATTTTCCCATGAATTGATTTCTACTTTAACATATCATACCATTTACACCTTTCTTAAACACTTTATCAATACTTTTTATTTATATCAAACTAACAGTTTCGAGTATCCTGCAGTCATCATCAGAGCTCTTCACAATCAGTTTGGGAAATAGAATTGTAAAGAGCTCTGATGATGACTGCAGGACAGTCGAAACTGTTAGTTTAATATAAATAAAGAATATTGATAAAGTGTTTAAGAAAGGTGTAAATGGTATAAACTGAATAATAGTGGACAATTCTTTTTCAAATCTCATCTGCTCTAATATTAGCAGCATTTTTAAAATTATTCACAACTATTTCAGTGAAGAATCAATCTTATGTTCTTCTAATCATGATTTATACTTTTAATCATTTAAAATAATCAGTTTCTAATCCACCCTATCAAAAGCCTTTCCCATTACAATAAAGGTCATATAAGATTTTCCATTTTATTTTATAATAAGAAAATTAAAACATTGAAGTTGGTTTATGAGTCAACAGCTATAAACTAACGGCTTACATTTAATTTACTATAGATCTAATAGATGATAAAATTAATACCTATTAGTAATAAAACTATAATATTTATAACAATTTAATAACATAATTAATAAAACAATATATAAAATAGCCTTTAGATTAAGCATGATATGTTATGGTCCAAGAATCATATATAGGCTTTCATAATGTTTTGGCAAACTTAATTCATGATTATAACAAAAAAATAATTTATTATTCAATTGTTACTCATTTTCTTCTTTTCTATATGTATTTTCATTTTACCAAATAACTTATTATATAAAGCTTAAGAATTATTTTGAAAACAATTTTATTTTACTATCATTATCATCATCATCATCATCATCATTATTTCCAAACGTTATTAATCCACTCCAAAATGGTGATCTTTCCAAATTTAATCCAGTTTTTCTGATCCATATAACACCAACAAACTTCTTTATTTCATTCATTCATCTTATCATGTAGTCTGTTTCTAGATCTTTTACAGTCTTTTAAGACCCAGTTTAAGTCTACAATAGTTAATCTATTATCATTTTTTTTAGAAATATGTCCAAGCCAACTTTATTTAAGTCTTTTAATTCTCAGTGACACCTATTGGTGTAAACTCTGCATTAAATACAGATTAACAATAATACAAATATTTATTATCCAAAAACTTATATTATCCAAATAAATTTTTTAAGATGATCTTTAATATTTTACAATAAATAGATAAATTTTACATATATTTACAAATAAAAAAAAATATTGGGAAATATCTATAAAGTAATAAGCCTAATTGCAGTAACGTACCCATTTTTTCCTATTTTAGCTGAGCTTGGATTTACACTCAGGGGGTAAAAGAACAATTCTTGAAATCTAAAAAAATTATAAATCTGAATAAGCACTGGGACTAGGAATTTCAAATTAATGGTGTTTTACCTGCACTATGTTCACACAATTAAAATTGAGTAGTATCTCATGGCACTGATTGTTAGAAAATGTTTCCCATGTCTGCTCTAGATTCTAAAATAAACTACATCATTACGAGCTGAGAAATTCATTCATAAAGCACTTTATAATTCCAACCACTTTTATTTATTGCTTCTGGAAATATAATTTCTTTTTATTTCTTTCTTATTATATATATATAATCCCAGTGCATAATGCTATACTGAAATAAATATATAAATATTAAATTTACCCCACATGGTTAAGAATTCCAGTACTGCTCTCTGTGAACTAATGTATAAATACATTAGAATTTGTTTTCAAAATAGCCAGCTCATAGGATGATTTAATATATATATATATGTGTGTGTGTGTAAAATATGATATATTCCTTAATTGAATAATTTACAATGCAATGTATAATATAATGTAGAATTTATTATTTCCTGCTTACAGTTTCAACTGCCTAGTAGTCATCATCAGTGCTATAACACTTAACTATATATAACCATACAATTAATGCTTATCTGTGTTTTACCAGTTCTTACATATGGATCTGAGACTTGGACACCAATAGAAGAGCAATACAGAGACTTCAGACCACTCAAAGGAGTATGGAGAGATGTATGTTGGGAGTAACAAGAAGAGATCGAAAACACAATGTATGGGTAAGACAACATACAGGTGTTACTGACCTTATTGAAAAAATTAAAAGATTGAAATGGATTTGGGCTGGACATATTGCTAGAAGAGATGATAATAGATGGACACTTGAAATTTTAAACTGTATTCCAAGAGATTGTAAAAGACCCAGAAAGAGACCACATGTGAGATGGATGGATGAAATAAGAAAATGTGCAGGGGTGTTGTGGAGAAGAGAAGCTAAAGATCAGAGAAGATGGATTAACCTTGGAGAGACCTTCATCCTGCAGTGGATTGATAATGGTTGATGATGATGATGATGATGACATACCTATATATCAAACACATTATAAACAATATCTTATATTGTGAATTTTTAAATAACAGTATAATTTTTTTAACGATCCCCATAAGTATATATTCTTATCTTTTTAATTAATATTACTCTTTTATCTTATTCCTATTTTTAATTGATTTTTTTATATAAGCTGTTTTATATTTTTAATATATATTTTACTACATTTTTATTATTTTAAACTTTTTTAATAATTTAATTTATTTCTATCATTTTAACTATTTCAATACAATTTTAAACATGCATTAATTATTAATAATAATAATAATAACAGCACAATATATTTATGCAATTATATTTTTTCAGAATTTTTAATTCTTCTTAATTAACTTTATTTCTTTTAAACTTTTAACAATTTTTATACAATTCTAACTAAAATAATTTAAATTTTTTTACATTATCACCCTTGCTGTCTTGATGAGAATTTTTTAAAATTATATTTTACTTTAATTTTCAAAGTATATATATTTATTTTATTAATAAAGAATATCTTTATATAATTAATGTCTTCAAACCCAAATCTTTATTTAAAGATGGCCTAATATTTCTAATTAATATAACTTCTTTAATCTTTCTATCTCTTCTATTGTTAGTATAATTAATTATTTTATACTATCTTTTTCAAATTTATGTTGAAAACCCTAGAGAAGTTAACATTTCTTTGCATAATACTAGACCCCTACTTGAATAATTACACTGTGGCAGACTTACAACCAATTATCTATTTTCAAAGAATATTCCAAAATCAAAAAAATTATCATTTAAAAGATACTATTTATATTACAATTATGCATTCAATTTTTGAAAACTTTTTTGGGATTGCTATAAATTCTTTTTTTGACAATGTAAATTGATCACTAAAAACTTATAAAAAAAAAAGAAGAGAAAAAGTATATATAAATTAAACAGCAAATATTTTATAGTAAGTCAATATATAAATTCAAATACTTTTAATATAATCAGAAAATAATAAGGTTAGACAAAATGTTTTAGATTAAAAATTTGATGTAAAATTTATAAATAAACTGGTTTGACTTTCTTGTTAGGGCATAAGAATAAAATCCTCAATGTTTAGTATATTTCATACTTATATTTAGGCTATTCATGAAATAACTTATGATACTTTTAATGGTTTAAATTTCTGTTGATCAATATACAAAACTAATTCTAATATATATATAATATTTAATATTTTCATAGTTATATGATGTAAAAAAGTCTTTTTTGTGTTAAACTGTGTATTATTTTGTTTAAATTCCTGCCATTTCAAGATGAAATATTATTCCACATTGTCCAGATTAAGGTTTTTATGAAGCTCTGTAAAATCTTAAATAATAATCAGATTGACATTGAGTGTGAAATAAAGAACAAACATTCTCATATATATATACACCTGGGTCTCTTTTTACGCGGACTTATTTAACACGATTTTGAAGTTACGCGATTCGTGTTTCACCGTAAGTCGATTTCCGATAATGTGCTATTACTTTACATAATAAATTTCACACACGTTATATTGAAAGTAATAGCACATTATTGGAATTCGACTTTCATCTTAGTAATTTCAATATTTTCAATGCTTTATAATAGTAAGATTTTATGCAATAATGAAATTAAAATCATGATTTCCACATTTTATGTAAACACATATTAAATTTTACAAGATTATAATGTAAATTTGTTCAAACATTGTGCGTGTTAATTTTGCATTTTAAATCACATTCTGTTTTTGCTTTTTAAAAAAGAATGTAATCAATTATTATTTTCTTATTAATGACACTAATCATTAACGTCCTCTTAAATTCCAATGAGAGCTAACTGGTTGTATGTCTGGATATCGTGAGCTGTAAACAATTAATAAAATCATCATCTCAAAGATTAATCACTAATTATGTTGTCACCAGAAAATCATAATAATTAAAACGTATATAAAAAAATGTAAATTACTGTACTGTAAATTATGCATAAAAATATATTATTTTGAATAAAATGAAATATTATCGTTAAAAAAAGTTTGTCTTGTATCAATTTTTTTCAAATTTGAAATTTTTTATTAGTCATATTTTATTTCCTTATTTTTTTTTTGTGCGAATTTTAAAGTAATTTTACATTGGTGCTTTGCTTTTACGCGAATTTTGAAAAATCACAGACCGCATCCCCCCTTTTTCAATGTAAGTTACGTCTATTTTTGCGCGATTTCATTGGTCTGTGTTTTCTGAGGAACCTATCTATTCTATTGCGCAAAATGAGACCCAGGTGTATATATATATAAAGAGCCTGCTAATAGCTCTAAACAAGCTTATTTATTTTAATTTTTTGATAAATGCTACAAGAGAAAATACCTGAAGCCTTTATCTATGATGGTCCCCATCCCCAGACTGGTTTCAAGCTATGACTCTCATCAGTGAGGAGCTAGGACATTAGATTCAAAATAATAACTCAAGCAAAGCATTTATCTCATTCTTAAATATTAAGAAAAAGATCCAAATCTTCAGACACCTACATGTCTTCAAATTCAGCTCTTTAACTAAAGAAACTATATGAGCCTGAACTAAATTCAGTGATCCCATATATTAGTAGGCTTAGCAATTTAATATAGCCAAAGCCTTAATAGCAAAATTATAATATTAGTAAAAGTCAGTCATATATCACATGACCTATATAGCTTGTATTACCAATATGTAATATATAAAGAGCCTGCTAATAGCTCTAATCAAGCTTATTTATTTTATTTTTTTATGATAAATGCTACAAGAGAAAATATCTGAAGCCTTTATCTATGATGGTCCCCATCCCCAGACCAGTTTCATATTTGATGGTAGATTATTCAAAATAGGTGGATTAACAACATTTTTATTTACTTCAGTTTCATAATTAATTGATTTCAAGTTGATTTTAAAAGTATGATTTGAGAACCATGAGAGAATCTATTAAAATATTAAGAAAATCTAATAGTTTAAATAAATCTGATGAAGCAAAATGTATTCCAGCCTTCTGAAGAATATGTGAAAAAATGAAATTCTTTTTATTTAATTAGGACTTTTTTCTACAATCAACTCGAGATAAATTAATTGTGAAACTGAAGAAAATAACAATTTTGTTAATCCACTTATTCGCAATCTCGTTATTACTTACGATTTAACAATTCTTTATTAAGATCTTAACCTTGACAATGATGAATAGTATTTCATCATCGAACCATGTGAATTTAAACAAAATAATATATGGTTTACCATAAAAAGATTTTATATATATAGATTGAATTAGTATTTATTTATTTTTGTGTATATATATATAACCCTAAATAAATCACTAGACTATCCATTGTCTGTTGTCAAGACAACTTCTATAGACAAAAGATTGATTCCCCTTTTAACCTGATCTATGATCTTTAAATAGACAAAGAGTGATTCATAATACATGGCTGAAACAAACTGAGATTATAATTTTCCTAGAAGTTTATATTTTCCTGTTGAAAGAAATTGATTAAAAAACTTCTAGACATATTACAGACTCAATCTGTTTCAGTCTTTCTTTTAATGTCACTCTATTTAAAAATCTTAGACAAGGTGAAAGGAGAGTATCCATCTCTAATCTATAGTAATTGCATTGATAACAGATTTTGCATATTCTATTGGAGTACTGTGAATTACATATGCAAATCAGTTTGCTATAAAAAGTGTAGTTTAATATATATAGAATAAAAGATCCATATATCAATATGTACAGCAGTATAAAATATAAAATATTAAAAGCCAAATATAATCAGTACACTAGCTTGACATTAATTAAATGTTATGAAATAAAAAACTGTTAATTAAGTAATAAATTTTTAAAAATTTCCATTTTTCTATTATTTGATTCATTCCATGCAAAATTAATTGTCTGAGAACAATAGTCATGCTCAAATTTTTTCTCATAAAATTAAGGATATTTAGATTTTTTATATACATTCAATAATTGTATTTGTTTATATATAAATGGCTGGTTATCTTTTTGCCTACCACTACCAATGGTGTGAAGTTGGAACTCTGGTGAAAGTTGAATATTTTTACTGATTCTGAACAAACTTAAATTTTTTTTTTGGGGCTAGTGAGTACATTCTTTGATTTTAAATAAATGATTGCTGGATAGTGGGCTATTTAAAGAGGAACGCCCTGATTATTTGGTGCAGTGGTAGATTGACAGAGTCTGAAGCACAAAGTTCATAGGTCATAAGTCATAAGTCAGCTCTACCATTTCCAATGCCTGAACATTTTACGAGCAGTTAATCATTTATTATTTTTACTATTAATAATACATATGAAATTTTACACTGTAAAAATATCTCAAACATTTTGTTCTTTTAACTGGAAAACTTATTATAATTACGTTCTGACATTTTGGCTAAGTTTTGTCGATCATTTTCAGAACTAATTATAATTTAAATAAGCAAGTCGTTACGCAAATATCAAAACTGGAGTACAATGTTTTGTTAATGTTAATTCTAGCTTTGATATTTGTATAATGGTTTAACTATTTAAATTATAATCATTAACAAATATGACCAACAGAATTTATCGAGGATGTCAAAATATTAGAATATTAAAAAAATTTCAGTTTAAGAAAGAAAGAAGAGAAATATATATTTTTACTTTACTCATTATACTGACATTTATGAAATGGAAAAGTGTATGCAATGCCATTAAAGTTTTAAAAGCGTGAATGAAAATTCATATATATGTATATTGTAATGGATGAATAGTTCTATACGTAACTTTAATAGAGGGCACCACTAGATAATAAATCTAGACTTCTTTCCAATAACTATTTGCAATTTAATATTGATCATTAATACAAGAAAATAACAAATAAAAAGTTAAGTTTACTAATAAAGTTATAACTACAAACAAATATTGGAAGTTATGAATTACAAAAATGAAACTATTTCAACTTATAATAAATCTTAAAATAAAAGACAAGTTTACCTAGCATGAGTTATATTGGGACACCTATTAATTTCCCTTGTAATAATCTAGATAAAGTTTTAGTTACACACAATTTAAATTAAAAATAAGGCCAAAACACCGCGATTCTGTTTGCATTACCAATTGTAATTGGTTGTTATCGGATTACATCAAGCTAAAACATTAGATTATTATATAAGTATTCATTTATTATTAACACTCGCAAAAAGCGCATGCACAATTAGCTTGAAAGGCTGATATTTGAATGCAATATATAGCAAATTGTTATATTTCAATGTTTTCACGTATAAGTCTGTGAATTATTTTTAATACGTATATGAAAATGTAATATATATGCTTTTTAATGATATAATGTAACTCAGGAAATAGCAAGGAATGAAAAACTACTCGAATTTGTTTTCAGGCAAAAAACTTAACACCATTTATTGTTAAAAGAAGGTTGCCTTGATAATAATTTAAGACTGTTGATTGTTATTAATATTGTGATTGTCTAAGTGTTGATTGGTATTTAATGATTTATAATAAATAGACAATCTGTTAATAATGACCTACACAGTTCATGTATATTCACGCAGCATTTGTGTTTTGTCTGCGAGTAATTTCAAATGATAATAATGACAATTTAAATAATAAAACGTTATAGATTATCAGTGTTTATATTTTTATTATCTAAAACTATTACACATAGTAAATTTTTAGCGGGTATGTTATTGTTGTATTTATATATAAATAAATTTACATACAAATATAAATCTCTATTGTTTTCAAAAGAGATTGTGTATTGGCTAAGTTTTAAATAAATCCCTTTTTTTTCTTTCAGATGCCAATTGGTGATTAATTCGCAAAAAAAATTCATTCACCTATAGTAAGTAAAAATAATTTTGTAACTTTTACTTAGAATAAAATAAACCTTTAAAAAAAATTTAGAACTCTTATAAAACAAAATCTGTAACTGTTTAAAAAAATTTAAGAAAGTTGGCAAACATATTTTTGCATTTTAAATTATATATATACTTTCTATCATGAAATTACTGACACATTTGGTCCTCATAGATTTATGAACATTTTTTAACTAAATAGAATAATTAAGTTCTAAAACATCTATTACATTTATAAATAAGGATAAAGCAGTTTTTAAATAAACAACTCCCTGTAGAATAATAATTTCTCTACTCCCGTTCCTTAGACTAGTGAAACAGGAGACCGTAAAATTATCAGGCTGGCTAATTGCTACGTAGTGAGAATTTGAATGATTTTCCTTCCTTGTTTTATTCTCTAAGTAAGGACCGTTTACTGATTAATGTTAGATGATTAGCTATCTTAGCTAAGGGTATTGTAGTGCAGTGATTAATTAATGGATTTGGCATTCCATGCATCTTGAGGTTTATATCCAAACAGAATTTATTCAATTAACTGAGAATTTTCAAATAAACTTTTTTTAAGGTAACCAATCCATAATATTTGCAGCTGGTATTCAACTACTGGTTAAGATAACTGTTATTACATTATTATTACACAATCTTGAATATCCATTATATACATTCTTTTAAACTTTACAAAAGTTTGATTGCATACAATGCAGCAAATTTTGTAGCTGTCTTTCTTTGATTTCTAAACTAAAAGTTATTTGAATTCATTCTTTCTTACTCAGATAAGGCATAATCTATAAAAACATGCTTTAACTATAAGATGCTGAGCTTTTGGGATAGTCTATTTATTATTTTTATTTAAATTTGGTTTATTACAGTAAAAACTTTATGGTAGTATAGCAAGTCATACATCTCTCATGTTTACAATCTCGATATGGATATCAAATGAATGAATGTGAATATTTTTTAAACAGTTTTAATTTCTTTTATACATGCCCTATAGCTAACCCAGCTAACCATTCAATATTGATCAGTAAATAGGTATCAGCTATTTTAACTATAGAATAATGATATAAAACAGGTGAAATGCTCATGATATGGCAGTTAAAAAGTCTGGAATATATTGCCTTTTTTACTACTCCCTGGGAGGGATAGGAAAAAAGACTGTTGCACTGCAATGGGTTTAATAAAGGCTATTTTTATCATCAGAATTTTCAACTATTAATTAGTCTACTGCAGGATAAAGATCTCTCCATGTTTAAATCAGTTTCTCTGAACCAAATTCTTTTTTTTTTTGTATCACACTAACAAACTTCCTAAATCTATTCATCCATCTCACATGCTGCCTTTTTCTGGGTCTTTTACAATCTTTTGGGATACCATTTAAAACTTTAGCTGTCCATCTGAAGAAGGAAGTTTGATGGTAAGTGAAAGGATTTCTTATGATTTTTTTTGAGGTCTTTTAAAGCACCAAACAGGATAAATTCCTAATATCCATTCCATAGTTTCTTATCTTTGCTGCTTTTGTTACTATGTGATTATTCATACGATAAATAAACGTGGATAAACTGTTCACCAACAAGCTTTTTATCTCTGAATTTAAAATCAAGAAACATTGTCGTTTTTCTTCTCAGTTGCCTGATAGTTCTCAACTGAAATATCAATTTTTTTCTTGCTGAATGAAAGGTTTTCTTACCTTATTGCAAGTCTTATGTTTTAATTAAACTAAAATTGCTAGCAGAGACAAATCTAATTATTGTATTTTATACTCTCGACTTTTTTCTTATAATTTTTCTCTTCCAAAAAGCCAAACTAAATTGCCTTTTGGCAAATAAAATCGGAAAAACAGTCAATTAGTCTATAAAGTTTTCCTATTATTCTTTAAAACCTAAACAATAATGTAAAACAAATATACGAAGTATTTTTTTTTTACTCTCATTAACGATTTAAAAGCTTCGCCTACTACAAACTGTTGTTACATAAGAAACAACAATTCAAATGAAAAGCAAATTAATATGTCAAGTTTCACTTACATAATTAAAATACTCAGCTAAACATAAAACCTCCGCAAAACCAGCTGATGGATTTAGAAAGCGAGTTAAATATCTTTCATAACGAGTGTAGAAAGAGGAAAAAATATTAACTGACGTTTATTATTAATTTTTATAAAATAAGAATTAATATGGGAATAATGACAGTTACAAAAAACACACATTATTGATTTTACAATGAAATTGTTTTTTTTTTTTTTTTTAATGAGTTAAAATAGCAATAGAAACAGCAGCCATTCGCAAACGAGTATGCCATTCCAATTCTTAGATAGATAGATAGATAGATAGATAGATAGATAGATAGATAGATAGATAGAGATTAAAATTCAAAGGAAATAATAATCATAGTAGTACGCTAAAAATGAATTTTATAATGACTACATAAATTAGGGGTGCGCAACGGTTTCACATTTGCGACCCCCATACTCAGAATGAACGTTTACCCAACCTATTACATGTTGTGATCATTGTATTATAAGCATATAAGGATAGTAATAAAAATCGTTTTACCACATACAGATATATATATAATACGTTATTAGTATAGCTGCGGTGACTTTAAATACTTGTTTCTTAGAAGATCTGTTGATTTGTCGCAATTGCAACATTTTAGCCTATTTTAGAATATGTGAACCTTCAAGAACGTAGTCCCACGTATCAATATTAGGAGGATACTAGCATGAAGAACAAAACTCTGAGAGTGAACAAGAGAAATAAAAACAATGTAAGTGATGTACGATTATCAAGTGATGATTATGCACAGCGGATTGGGTTATAAAGAAGAAAGTATTTAAACACCAAAATGGTCAGACACACAATAATGAATTGAACAGTTTTCATGTATTTTTTAAATAGTGTTTAGATTTTTGTTTTTTTAATTCAAAATTTATTATCCAACATGAGAACTACGACCCCCAACAATTTTTTGTGTTGTACCCCTGACATAAACCAATTTATTAATCACAAATATGTTTCACATATAAAATATGCTGGTCCGTTTTTCTGTTTATTTTATATTTACGATTAGAATCTTGTTAACTTCTGCAGAAAAACTTTCTTCCTCAAATACTTCAATACTATATCTAATTGTTATTATATGCAAGATTATTTCTATCATTTAATATTCCATATTGTGTTTTGATTTCAAACTATATTTAAATTTCTCAGATATATTCAACTCACACAGATTAGTATAGAACAACGTTTTGAGTTAATTTTTACTTCTCTTCTTTAGATATTACTGGATAATCAGTAACAATACCAACACAAGAATTGAGCCAGTAACTTTAAATTCTTGAATATTGAATTTAAGACATCATTTCTCCAAAAAGACTGATTGGTTAGAATGTCACTTTAAATTCATTATTCAAGTTAGTATTGTTTCTGGGCAGACCTGAAGAAGAGATAATACTATTCAGAAAGCTGTTATTTATTAATATGTATGCTATTACTAACAACTGAATGTATTTTGAAAAGTTTAAATATAGTTGAATTTTTTTAAAGGCATTTAGTAATTAATATTAGATATGGAAATAGTCCAAAAATATATTTACAATGTTTATATAAGTAATATTTACTGAAGCTATAACCTCGATAATATGCGTATAAAAATGCGATAGTAGTGACCTCTAAAGGTGTTTTAACCACAAGCTTACTCTATGGAAGAAAAGAGGGGAAGCTTGTGGTTAAAACACCTGTAGAGGTCCCTACTATCGCATTTTTACACGCATATTATTAAGGTTATAGCCTCAGTAAATATTACTTACGTAATCAATGTGCATTTAATAAATTTATAATTACAATGTTTATGTTTTTGTTGTTGTTGCTTTACATTTGTTGTCTTTCCTTTCTATCTTTTTTTTTTCTGGAAGTGCTTTTGCCTTATCATAAATGTTTTTTTTTTAGTATAAAGTTTATTACAGATTGTTTTAGTAGATGTTTTAGATGTGGATTGACTTTTTAATTACCTTGTTTACTGTGGATATATGTGGGCATTTTTGTTACAATCCTTTATAATATCCTATATATTAATGTCTTTTAATATAAATTGATTTTCAATCACAATCTAGTTAATATGATTATCATCCTTAAGATTGTTAAGCATAAAACACTAAATGTTATAAAAGTCTCAGAACCCAATGTTACAACTAATTGCACATTACAGTTGTATTCTTTTTAAATTCACAGAGCTGATTCATGATTTTTACTTTAGCTACATTTTATTAGGAAGGAGCTATTGGTGAAGCTCCATCTAGTGATCATTAAATGCAAGCTAAGAGCAAGTTACAAAATTTATAATTTGTCTTGTTTATCATAAATGTACCCTTGAAGGTTTTTGCAATGATATATATTGCAGAGTCTTTTACTATATGGTGAAACTGAACTGATTTCAGACCCATATAGCTGTCTAGTTTGTTTAGCTGAATTTGAAGATATTTACGTATCTGAAAAATTCATGCTTTCAAACTGATAGAAATGTGTTTCATAAATGCTGATTGTAGAGTTAGTATTTAGATCTAGTTTCTAGTCTTTCCTATCCTTTACTGAGGTGAGCCAACTAGCTCGAAACCATGGTCTAAAGGTTGGAGACAACAAAAGAGATATTGAATTCTATCTCTCTCAGCATTTATGTAAACAAAAGCTTGTTAGGAGCTATTGGTAAAGCTCCATCTAGTGATCATATATATATATATATTGTAACTGTCAAAATATACAGTTCACATGCAAATCACTTAAAGGCAATTTGCACAGGAACTCCACTATCTGACACCACAGGATGTACAACCTTTTCTTTTTATAACCTGTTAAGATTAGCTATACACATGAGACTCTATCATACCCTAATTAACTTATTGATTGCAAAATAATGACAAATGCTAAAGATAATGAGACACTACAATATATTTACATATATACATATTTACAACACTTATGTCATCATAACTGGCCGCAATCCCCAGGAAACAGTAGTTTGGTACTTCTTTTTTTACCTGTGATTTAATTTATATATTATTTCACTGAGCTGTTAATTTTTCAAACAAATTAATACAATTAACTATTTATGGATTCTATTAATACATTTATGTATAGGTAATATAGGGAACAATATATTATTAATTCTTTCTGAACAGATCTAAACTTGCTGCAGAGATCACTGATCACAACTCTTTATTAGTATAGTTTTAAGATTTAATAATTCTACGCTTTAAGAATATGCTGTATTTATGAACTATGGTAAATCATTTCATAAACTATTTAAAGAACTGGTCTACCATAAATATTGTCAGACTGTTTAACTAAGTGCTATATAAGCAAATGTAAGAGGCAAGAAGAAGAAACTGACCTTATTGAAAAAATTAAAAGACTAAAATGGAGTTGGGGCTGGACATATTGCTAGAAGAGATGATAATAGATGGACAATTGAAATTTTAGATTCCAAGAGATTGTAAAAGACCCAGAAAGAGACCACATGTGAGATGGATGGATGAAATAAGAAAGTGTGTAGGGGTGATGTGGAGAAGAAAAGCTAAAGATAGGAACAGATGGATTGAACTTGGAGAGACCTTCATCCTGCAGTGGATTGATAATGGTTGATGGTGATGATGAAGAGGCAAGAAAACAACATCTGTATTACATTATTTATGAATATACAAATACATCTAATCTATGAATTTGCATTTTTTATATACTATTATAAAGGTACTAAGCATAAGAGGCATCAGCAATCACAAACGGTATCATCCAAGACATGTACAAAAAACAAAGCAGATGACATACAACAGGAATGTCTGTCTATCACATATTACTGCTATAAGTAAAATAATGAATGAATACAAGTGACCAGCAATCACATTGGTATCACAATCATTTAATAATAAATAAAACATATACAAACGAATGTCATACATAAATAAAACAGACCAAAAATAAAATTACAGCAGCTTACTTACATTAATTATACCCCACCACCCTTCCCCAAAACCGGAGAGTAGTTTGCTTAAAACTGTAAATTATTAAAAGATAATAAAAAGACAATCTTAATTTATTCTGTCTATGCAGCCTGTTTTGTATCCGATCTAGAATTCATCAAACTATGGGTTAAATTATTATTTTGTCTGTTTATATTTACAGGTGATGGAAATGATTGGTTTTAAAATATTAAGACTTAAAAAATATGGTCAAAGATTGTGATAAAGAAGAAAAACTAATTACTCTATATAAAAAATTACTTTTCTTTTAGATTTATGCTGATTGAATTGTGCCATAATTAAATAGGACAAAATAGTAATCCCTAATCATACTAGTTTATAAACAGATTTGCAAAATCAATAATAACAATGATTTATAAAATATTTTCAGAATGATGGGAGATAAATACCTAATGTTACCACTAGACATTTATAATAATATATTTTAAAGTTTATACCTATTCCCTTTCATCACTAAGAGTTTGATTACAGGCTTTAGGTATTGGTATCCTTTTAGAAGACTTTGTTTGCTCAACCATAGCTATAGTGATCATGTTTTAATCATACTGTTCTTAATTCTACAGCCAGCATAGGATGATAGTTTACTGGTTGACTGTATGGCCTGTTTCTCCCCAAAGCAATAGTCATTTGAAGTTTAGGCATATAATGGACACAACACTTCTTAAGATGTTTCTATATTAGCTAATGGCTGCTTTAATATTTCTTTATGGATTATTGGCCTGTACTCTGTCAGTATGGCTAGAGGAAAGCAGATGGCAGTTTCTCTACTCTTCATTGTACTTTTCCACACCAAGCACAATAAGTATGCTGAAAGCACAATCAAGAAAGTTCAATGCAATAAAATCAATTAAAGTATCTCCAGCACAATGACTTTTAACCATTATTTATAGTTCCTGGAGTTGGTTTATCATCAAAATCAGATCCATCATTGGTCATTTTAATCTATTAATTTATTGATGGTAGATAACTCCTTAGCTCCAGTTTGGTCCACAGCTTATTTGTCCAATCACAGCATTTACAAAATTTTATTTTTGAAAAAAATTACCAGACTAAATTACATCAAATACTTGTCTCCTAAATTAATTGATCTGTTTATAAGAATATAATTATTTTTTATAAAATAATGTCATTTCCACTTTATAATTGTTAATAAAAGAAATATTTTGTTTTAAATTATTTTTAAAATAAACTTATAACTAATATTACCTATACATTTATCTGTGCATAAGCATATATAAATATCACTTGAATACATATTATACACACAAAGATCTTGATCAGATTAATAATTATATATAGGAACATAAGGAATAAAATTAATCACAGATTTAAACTTGGATGGAGATTCTTTTAGCATCTTGAGTTAAAGATTTTCAGAGGTCCCTACTGTCATTTTTTCAGGCGTATAGTCTTGAGGTTATAACCTTAATAAATATTACTTGGTATATCACTTTAATATTACAATGAAATATGTCCATGCATTTGAGAAAGGAAAATTTTTAATAGATGTGTTTTACCATTTCTTACTTATAGATCTGAGATTTTAATAGATGTATTCTATCACTTCTTAATTATAGATCTGAGATTTAAACATCTAACAAAAGAACACTTCGTAGATTCCATATCATGTAATGAAATATGGAGAGATTATATAAATAGTAGCAAGAAGAGACTGAAAACAAAATACATGGGTAAGAGAATAAATAGAAATTACTGATGTCATTGAAGCATTAAGAGACTGAAATGTAGTTGGACTGGGAATATAGCTAAAAGAGGTAATAATAAATGAAAAGCTGAAATGGATTTCAAGAGATTGTAAAGACTAAAACAAGACCATATGTGAGATAGATTGATGAAATAAAGAAAATTGCTAGTATCTTGTAGAGAAAAGAAGACAGGGTTCAGAGAATCTGGATTAAACTTGATTAGATCTTTATCCAGCAGTGGGATAATATTGATTGAAAATAATAATTGGTGATACTAAAGATATCTAATGCAATACCATCTTATCAAAGTAATCCATATTGAATATGATAAATAAATCCATTTTACCTGCTGTCCCTGTTCTTATATTGATAATAGATTTGACAATGGTAATTAATAAATCAAATATCAATTCACCAGAGATGTATATACATCCTTATCTGAATCAGTATATAATTTAAATACACTACTCATTTTAATAACCATATGAATTAAATTATAAGCCAATTCAAATTAGGCTGCATGGGCATCTCCACTGAATTGATGTTCATTCATAACAAAACTGAATTTAGTTTTTTACTGCAACATAAATTACTTTGATACTAGAGATCATTATGTTAATATAGCTATTACTTGAAGTTCTTTTACACCAATTATTTATATTCTATTTTTCTAATGTTTTATTATTCTCAGTCTCTAGGCATTCACTTTTAGATAAGTATGAAGATGTTTAAAACTTAAGAAACTTAAGAAGTATCAAACTTTGATTTTTATGAATTGTTACCACTTCCTAATTTGAATACAATATATATATATACTGAACTTTATATGTAATTAGAGGGAATTTAAACACAGACATTCAAGCTTCCTTCAGCTATCCACTCCATCATATATAACTGATACACATGACCACATACATGTGAAAAAGATAAACAATCTCCAATATACATATTTCATGCTGAACCAGCGCTCGTCAGTTGGTCCAGATCAAAATCTCACATGAGTGCAGGTTCAGCATGAAATATGTATATTGGATATCATTTATCTTCTTCACACGTATGTGGTCATGAGTATCAATTATATAAAGATGGAGTGGATAGCTGAAGGAAGCTTGTCACTTCATAATTTGCAAATATAGAAATGGATTATTCAAGATATAGACCATGAATATAATTTAAATTGGATTGAATTCAAAACTTTATTTAATGAATAAAAATAATCTAATTATAGAATGCTAATGAAAATTTTTTTATTTGTTCAAATTTTTTTATCAGTTCACATTATTACCTTTTTAGAATTTTAAATTTAATTTAAATCATTTTTTTCTTTTGATTAAGTATTAAATAATTAAATATGAGTAAAGGAATTACTTATTTGTAAACCTACTTTCACAGGGGCTCTTAGAAAACTAGAATCCAATTTGATGTTAACGTTTAATATACATATAAAAATACATGAACCAGTGAACACTTAAACAATACCAATCACAATCAACAATCTCAATCTGTTGTCAAAACAATATCCTTTAAACTATAAAGACGGAAATCCACTTTTCGTATAGACACTAAAGATTGCAACTTGACTACAAAGAATGAAACTATTAATTCAAAAAAGCTTAAATAAACCTTATTAAACATGTAAACATAACATGTTCTGAAAGCTGACTAACAAATAATCAATTATAACTTTCAAACTGCACTCCAACTATATATTGTACCATTTATTTATATATAATACAAATATATTGGCATTTGGGTAAAAGCTAAAAGAAAAAGTAAATTTAGTGATATTATTAAAATATGCAATTAAAATTTTTTTTTAGTTTGTATAATTTTTTTTTTAAAACATACAATGAAAGTTACATTTTTCGTTTATATTTTTTTTATGTGATTAAAAATAAAGGTTAAAATTGAAAAGAATAAGAGACATGCAGATTACTAATCTAGATGAACTAAAGAAAAGAAAGAATTCCTCATGCAGATTTCAATTAATAAAATCTTTCTAACTCTGATTAAAGATGGCAGAATTATGTTTATAAAAAAAATGACTTTGGAACCTAAAACTGATAAAGAATTACAAGATTATCAACATGTATTTTTAATAAAAGTAAAAAGATAAAAGTGTATGCAGAAGTCTGAAAACTGGACCATGAGTATAAAAGGAAGAAGATCAGTTGGATCAGGGTCTTGTTTGTTTTTTCTTTTGGCTGGTCCTGGGTCATGAAAGAAGATCCAGGACCACTCTATGTGGAAATAATTCATCACGCAGGAGTAGACCGAGGCTTTGGCTGACATTATTCATAAAGATGTCCACCAGAAAAGCTTTCGTGACTAGCCTTTAGAACCAGGATCAAGAACAAGTTAAAACTAATGGCCACGAGCTCATTTTACCTCATGAAAAACTACACATAGTATTCAACAATTTTTGTAAACTTTCTAAACTTACCGATAAGCTAAGATTATTCATATCTCGATTGTGACTAAATTAAGCATTTGCAAAACATTCTCCAATAAGCTTATAATATAATCCTGATAGAGACATTAAAATTTATTATTCAAGAGACTTTTGTTTACCTAAGAACTATAATTGTTTTTTTTTAATTAATTGATTCATATCTGGATTAGTATGTGTGCATTCTTTCCAACTTATCTGTAATTTATCTTCAAATATTTTAATTTGTTAGAATAAAATATTTATTTCTAATATCAACTTTTCATTGTGTGTTATTAATGATAATTATTAAATTGATTATTTTAGTTTATTAGAATTTGAATGTATAATTTATCCTTTGCCAATATTTATTAATTATATCCTGGGAATAATATCTAGAAAATAATCTTCGTTATGGTAAGCTATGACCCAGTTTGCTTTTAAAATCATTTTCTTTTTTATTTATGATGTGCAATTCGACAGATTTCAGTGTATTCTTACATGAATCCTGGCCCCCTTATAAATAAAAAGCTGATTGCGCTGTTAACAGTAAGTTGAAACAATTTCTAGGTAGAGTTGATCAGGAAATATAATTATGTTTTAGAAATAAGAGTGAAACATTCTTTTTTTTTCATAATTTGATCAACTCATGTAATTTATTGTGTACAGAAATCTAGCCAGACAGAGAAAAAATGTTACAATATATGTATTTTCTTGAGTTAGTTCATATATGCATGCATAAGTACAACAATGTCCATGTCTAAATGGGTTTATAAGTAAAATCCACGAATGCGTAGACAATCCCAATATCAATAACAATCAACAATATCAACCTGTTGTCAAGGCAATCTTCTTTTAACAATAAAGGCAGAATGCCTTTAGACATTTAAAGATTGCAACTTGATCACAGAGATTAAAATTATTAATATAAAAAAGTTTATAAATCTCCTTAAACAGGTAAATATAACCTGTTGTGAATGCAGACTAATAAATAGTCAATTATAACATTACAAACTGCCTTGCCTTTATTGCTAAATGGAGATTGCCTTGACATAAGATTGAGATTAGTCAATGCATTGGTGGCCTAGTGGTTAGAATAGCTGCATTTGCTTCCCGGTCAACGTATTTGACATAAAAAAAAAGATTGAGATTATTGATTGTTATTGATATTGGGATTGTTTAAGTGGTAAACTGATTTTAATGATTCTATCTATCTATCTATCTATCTATCTATCTATCTATCTATCTATCTATCTATCTATCTATCTATCTATCTATCTATCTATCTATCTATCTATCTATCTATCTATCTATCTATCTATCTATCTATCTATCTATCTATCTATCTATCTATCTATCTATCTATCTATTTATCTATCTATCTATCTATCTATCTATCTATCTATCTATCTATCTGTCTGTCTGTCTGTCTGTCTGTCTGTCTATCTATTTATCTATCTATCTATCTATCTATCTATCTATCTATCTATCTATCTATCTATCTATCTATCTATCTATCTATCTATCTATCTATCTATCTATCTATCTATCTATCTATCTATCTATCTATCTATCTATCTATCTATCTATCTATCTATCTATTTATCTATCTATCTATCTAT